>ML432579.1:606-26973 GCA_005239525.1 Nicotiana knightiana
TAATTAAACAATTTAGGCCAAGTTTAATCATTAAGCGACCGTGCTAGAACCATGGAATTCGGGAGTGCCTAACACCTTCTCCCGGGTTAACAGAATTCCTTACCCGGATTTCTGGTTCGCAGACAATTTGAACAGAGTCAAATTTCCTCAATTTGGGATTTAAACTGGTGACTTGGGACACCATATAATTATGCCAAGTGGCGACTCTAAATAAATAAATAATTCCATTTTTGATTGTGTCACTTAAAGTAGAAAAACTCTCTTATTACGCCTTACCGGTGAAAAAGGGAGGTGTGACATATACATCATTCCATGTTGTAGCGGGGAATTCTCTTAGACTTTCCTTAAGTCGTCTCGTGGCTTCTGAGCTTTTATCGTTTAGGTTGCTTGCAAATGCCATGGTTGCCCAATTATCAGGCCCCCTGGGTAACTGCATTCTTTCTTGTTGAAACCTGTCTACAAACTCACGGAGTAGTTTCGTGTCTCCTTGTTTTATTTTGAATATGTATTCCATTCTCTTCTCAACTTTTTGTGCACCAGAGTGTGCTTTTATAAACGAATCTGCAAGCTCAGCGAAAGAGTCAATAGAATTTTCAGGGAGAAGAGAATACCAGGTTAGGGCTCCTTTGGTAAGTGTTTCCCCAAATTTTTTGACAAGGACTGATTCAATCTCTTACTTTGTTAAGTCGTTGCCTTTTACCCCAGTATTGAANGAGTCAATAGAATTTTCAGGGAGAAGAGAATACCAGGTTAGGGCTCCTTTGGTAAGTGTTTCCCCAAATTTTTTGACAAGGACTGGTTCAATATCTTGTTTCGTTAAGTCATTTCCTTTTACCCCAGTAGTGTAAGCAGTCACATGGTCGCGTGGGTCAGTTGTTCGATCATATTTTGGAACGTCAGGCATTTTAAACTTCTTGGGTATAGGCAAGGGTGTCGCACTTGGCTTCCAAGGTTGTTGAGAATATCTATCCACAGCGATGCCTTTGATAATAGGTGGTACTCCAGGAATTTGTTCGATGCAATCGTTTTGCTCCTTCATCTGTTTCTGCATGGTTAGTAGTAAATTTTGTAATTCTAAGTTATTAGATATACCTGGTCTTGTTTCGAGAGATTCATTAGGAGTATCTCCTTTTCCTGAGTTTGCCAACCCAGATTGAGGATTTTTCATGGTGATTGTGTTATTGGGGGGTGGCGTCGGCGGTGTAGGTAATGTTGCTGGTAATCCTCTCACAAATTCGTGCAAAGCTTGGCTCACATACTCTGCAATCATTTGCTTTACACGATCATTATCATCATTGTTGTTATTGGAACTTTCTGGGGATTGTTCCCTCGAACCACGTGGAGTTCCTGAAGGCGATGGAACCGGGGTTCCACTCCTTTTCTGGTTGTTGTCGTTGGAGTTTGACATAATTCAGAGGATATCACTTCAAAAGTAAACAAAGATTATCAGATTCCCGGTAAAGGAACCAATCTGCTTAACTAAAGAATTAGACCCTTTGACTAATAATTATTTTTAAGATAAATACGGGTTACTGATAATCAAGGTAATGCAGAAAAAATGAATAATGGACAATATTGTAGAAATATAAAAAATCGAAGTTAATTGTATTCGAGAATCTGATGCCTTTACAAGTTGTATTCCCCTCCTTATATAGGAGATTCTTATAACGAACGACTCTTGCTATGGTTACTCATTAATGCCTAATTATGACATTAATGAGACGTTACAAAGGATAATGGTAATTGGGGTTCGGTTACATAACATTCGAGTAATCAATTGTGGGTCCTTGAATCTGCCCGTAGCTTTGTCTAGATTCATTTTGACCGTGCCTCTCTCCCGTTTTGATCAAGTTGTGTTTCCCGTGACTGATAAGTTCGTGGTTTTACTGAACCGTGCCTCTTTGTACCGTACCTCTTCCAAGAATCTCATCCAGCTGTTGCGTTTCCTGTGTCCACGTGACTGGCTGAGTTGTCAAAAGCTGGCTTACATGTGAAACTCTTTTTTTACTAATACAATGGTGTTACTCATAATTGGATGAAACAGAGTATATTTTGGGAGTTACCTTATTGGAAGGATAATCTTCTCTGACACAATCTTGATGTCATGCATATTGAGAAGAATTATTTTCACAATTTGTTCAATACAGTGATAGATGTTAAAGGTAAGACAAAAGATAACCCGAAGGCTAGAATGGACTTACAAGAATATTGCAGGCGACCTGAATTATACTTGCAGACAGCAAATAATGATAAGGTGTTCAAGTCCAAAGCAAGTTACACATTCACTTTGGAGGAAATACGACAAATTTGTGATTGAGTTACGAAATTGAAGATGCTTGAGGGTTATGCGTCGAATCTTGGAAAAAAAGTAGATACTGAGGTAGGGAAGTTGAGCCATTTGAAAAGTCATGATTTCCATATTTTCATGGAGACCTTAGTGCCTAATGCATTTTGTGGTTTGTCTGAAAGAATCTGGAAACTCATCACATAGATTAGTTTGTTTTTCAAAGACTAGTGTTCTACCACATTAAGGGAAGAAAACCTACTTCGGATGGATTAGAACATTCGTGTAACTTCTAGTAAGATGGAAAAAATATTTCCATGTGGTTTATTTGATGTGATGGAACACCTTCCAATCCACCTTGTACACGAGGCACGACTTGGAGGGCATGTTCAATGCAGATGGATGTATCCCTTTGAGAGGTAATATTATAAGTTTGATGTAATATTATATTTTATTTGAATGTTCTTGGTTAACATGACATTATGTAGGACAATTGGCAAATGCAAACAATTTTTTATGCAGAGGAATATGATTGAAGGATCTATATGCGAAGCCTATCTTGCGAAGGAAACTACACATTTTTATTCTTATTATTTTGAGAGTAACGTGCCATGTTCTAGGAATAGGCCCAATAGGCACACGGTCGAATGTGTGAATGATCCATTATATCCACCAATAGCCATATTCAATCAACCAGGACGATGTTCTAAGGATGTTAGAAAGACAAGTTTGAGTGATATAGAGTAAAATTCAGCTACACTTCATGTGTTTCTAAATTGTCCCGAAGTTGTACCATTTCTCAAGTAAGTATTGATTTATTAGTTATCAAAATGTAAAATTTACTGTGACAACATACTAATGCAACTACTAAAAATATTTGATGTGTCACAGTCACTTCGTGGGTCAATCTGGCCATGATGTTGTATATACGAGAGTTGATACGTGGCTCAAACAGTTTGTAAGTATATATATATATATATATATATATATATATATATACACGTAGTGAATGTATAAAAATTTATTCATAAGTTGTGCTAAATTATGAATTTTTTAACACTATATAGGTAAATAATCCAAATAATGGTGTAAATCAATTTTTGAAAGATATATCTTGGGAATCTGGGCTTCAGGTCACAACAATGTCTAAGTAGTGAATGGTTATAAGTTTCATACAGAGGATTTCTCTAAAATAAAAATAGCAACAAAAACAGGGTGTGGGTTCAAAGTGGTGATGGCAACCAAGTTGGAGATATTGATTATTATGGTGTAAAAAGAAAGAAATATTACAACTAGAATATACAGGTTGGACATATAAGAAATTGATACTCTTTAGATACAAGTGGTTTGACCCAAATCCAACAAGAGGCACAAGAGTACACCACCAATACAACATAATTGAGGTTAATCATGCGAGGGAGTATGATCTCTATGATCCTTTCATAATTGCACATAATGTTAGGCAACTTGGACTGATTGTCCATTCTCGCTAAAGGAGAAAATATTAAATCAATTTAAGGTATAAATGTTCTTTTAAATAGTTTAATAATTTATATTTATGATGTTTCCATATAATATTTAACTTTTGAAATACAGAGCAAGTGTTTATGGAAAGACCGCTATAGCGTGAAAGTGGCTGCAAATTTTCATCATAAAGCTCGCAAGAGATTGACATATGCTTTCTCGGATGCTAGAAAGAAGAGCATGAGGCCTGGTTGGTTACTAGAGAATTTGTGGAATGATTTGCAAAGGCAACGACTTACCGCAGAGTACTTAAAGTGGAGCAAAAAGTGAAATAAATCTCGCGCATCCAATAAGGGAGGCTCCTTGCACACTGGAGGTGCGATCAGCCTAGGGACAATAAAAAGAAAATTGGTACATAATTTCTTAAACTATTTTACTTTTCTAAGTATATCTATTCTGTTTATTAACTAAGTTAATTTGTTTTTAGGAAAACAAGTATGGGCATCCAATGAGTCATGATGAGCTATTCAAGGAGATGCATATTGTGAAGAAGAAGAAAGAGGGGGATCAAGATAGGTGGGTCGAGGAACGGGCCTCGACTGCATATGTAAGCTTTCAATTTTCTATAAGTATTATGATTTACTTTTATAAGATTTCTCAAATATTGATTTAATTTAAAATAATATAGGATCACGACCAAATTAACGTGGAGGAATTCATCCGTACTCATCCCGCTGGTGAATAAGGCGAGCCAACCCAACCTTCGAACGAGGATGCTGAAAGAATATGGTTGGAGTCTGTTGGCGGTCCAAAATGGGGGAAGGTATACGGGCTTCCTACTAAAAAAGTCCATCGCTATAAGTGTGGAATGCAAGGAATAAGGACTTCCTCGCAAGGCGAACAACTTAATATAGAGAGACTCTCTGCTATGTGGAAGACAGTGACAAAGCTCCCATCCGAGCTAGAAGCGGCCAAGGAAAAATAAAGGCTTAGAGATGCTCGATTCTTGGCATGCAAGCTCAGATCAGAACTCTCATATATAATGGAGCTTTTCCGTTTCCCCGGTCTCGTGAGTCATTTCCAGAATGTTGATCTCCACGTGGTCGTTCCTCCCGTCCTGCTCGTGATCGTTCCTCCCGTCCTGCTCGTGATCGTTCCTCCCGTCATCCCCGTGATCATTCTTCCCGTCCTCCACAAGACCCTTCTATATATTGTCTTGTAAAAGAAAGTTCATCAGACGATGATGATGATGTTGTAGAAAATATCCCTTGACTTTTATATACTTTGAACTAGACAAATAGAACCAGTTTTCAACTTGTTGTATTTAGTTTTAATTGGTTTTGGATTTTTATGTTCAATTGAACTTTAAATTGTTAGTTTTAAAGTATTTATTGAATGTTTTAGTTGTTGTGTTGTTGTTGTTGTTGTTGTTGTTGTTGTTGTTGTTGTTGTTAGTGTTGTTTTTGTTGTTGTTGTTGGTTGTTGTTGTTGTTGTTGTTGTTGTTGTTGTCTTGTTGTAATTCAGTTGTTATTAGGTGTATTGGTATGCTGGAAGGTGGTGTAGATACCAAAAGAGACATTATATTCCAAAATTAAACCCAGAAAAACCAACCAAAGTTGGTCGATTTTTAATTAAATTTTTTTTATTTCAAATTACCGACCAAAGTTGGTCAGTAATGTTTAATTTTAATTATTTTTTTAAAAAAAATTCAGTTACCGACCAAAGTTGGTCGATTTTTTCTAATTTTAATAATTAATAAAATAACATAAATTAGTTAAACCGACCAAATTTGGTCTGTAAAATTAAATTAATAAAATATGTTTCCAACCAAAGTTGGTCGATAAATAATAAAAATGGTCAGATGGTCGTTTTAAGCTGCCGACCAACGTTAGTCGGTAATTTACGACCAACTTTGGTTGCTAAGCCATTCCGGCCATCAAAACACCGTCCACACCCAAATGGTTCCATTTTTATCGGTAATTGTCCATAACCGATCAACTTTGATCGGTTTTGTTTTGTCGGGTTTTAACGGATTTCTAATAGTGATATTAGAAAATTTAAAAGAACTGAAAAAATTGAGTAATATTCCTAACATCGCCATAGAACTTAATAATATTGAAATAAAATGCAGTACACTACAGAAAGATAGAGAACAGGTGAAGTAGTTAGTAGGTCATTGTCACGACCCAAATTTCCCACCGTCGGGACCGTGATGGCGCCTAACGTTGAACCCGCTAGGCAAGCCAACGTAAATATTCAATTTATCTTATTCCTTTATTATTACCAAATAATATGTGAAAATACAACACTAACATAGATAGAGGTACAAAATGGAACAAGGTATATAAACTCAATGTACGCCTTTACGAACTTTCACAACAACCAATCCTAGAACTTTGGAGTCACAAACTCACGAACTGTCTATGAATAATACATATAACGGTTTGAATGAAATAAGTACATCTATTTCTGAAGTAACTAGAACAGAATACAAGAAAATAAGTAGGAAGAGACGCCAAGGCGTGCGGACGCCTGCAGGACTACCTCGGGGTCTCCACTGGACTGAAGGCAGCAACCTTGATCTATGGTCAGTAGGGTCCAATACCGGGATCTGCACAAAAGAGTGCAGAGTGTAGCATCAGTACAATCGACCCCATGTACTGAGTAAGTGCAGAGCCTATCCTCGGCAAAGTAGTAACGAGGCTAGGTCACGACAACCAAAGTCAACCTGTGCAGTTTAATAGCATGCGGAGAAAAATAAAACAACGAAAAATAAGCAGTTAAGCATAAAGGAAAAGGGGAACATGCTGAGGGGAGGAAATATCAAATAATGGAAATAACGAGGTAAGACACAATTTAGATATCAATATAAGCAAACGAATAGTAATACGAAAAGAAGTGCACGACATCACCCTTCATGCTTTTACTCTCGTCCTCACCATCTGAATCAATATATTCGGCACGGCATCACCCTTCGTGCATTAACCTCAAAATATCATTGCACGGAATTATCCTTCGTGCATTATCTCTCATATCATGGCACGACATCACCCTTCGTGCTTTTAAAATCACAATATCGGCACGACATCACCCTTCGTGCATTAACATTCACTCGGAATCTCACGCACCGCATCACCCTTCATGCTTTTACACTCTTCCTCACCCAAACACATCAAATCGTAGCAATCCAAAAAGGAACAATAACAGAATAAACAGAAATAAAACCATAACGTCTCGGCAAGGGAGTCCACGGTGGAATTAATACCATCCCGACAATGGGAAACAATTATATCCAATCTCACTTAGTACATAACTTCACATAAAAATCTTCAACTGAAAATAATACTCAACACTTATTCGACATCAAGGAATTTCCACCAACATAGATAACTACAAAGTGAAACTCAAATATTACTTACGAAAAACCACATAATCACAATATTGTACTTAGGGGAATGCTTGACACAGACGTATAGGTACTCGTCACCTCACATATACGTCGAACATGATACTTACACATAGCAAATAGGATACAAAACCTATTCCCTCAAGCTAAGTTTAAACCAAACACTTACCTCGCTTTGCAAATTCCAATCAATTACTCGACCAAAGCTTTTCCTTTTGAGTTTCTCTCCAAAAGCTTCAAATCTATTCACAAACAATTTGAAATACTCAACACGGATAGTAGGGATGAATTCCATAAGAATTTACTAATTTTCCGGATAAAAATCCGAAATTCATTTTAATATTTGGCAGTAGGACCCACATCTCGAATCCCGAAAAAACTTACAAAATCCAAACACCTATTCCGATAAGAGTTCAACCATACAAAAGTTATTGAATTCCGATGTCAAATGGACCTTCAAATCCTAAATTTTCATTTTTGGAAATATTTACAAAAACCCCAATTTCTTTCATCCAAATCCGAAATAAATGATGAATCTTGACATAGATTTATGAAATGTAATCACTTTCAGATATAGGACACTTACCCAAGTCGAAATCGTGAAAACCTCCTTTGAAATCGCCAAAACTCCGAGCTTGAATGACTAAAAATGGGAGAAAGTTGGTTTATACACTGTCCAGGGGTATTATAGGTCGTTTACTAGCGGCCGCGCTACAGCCGCGCTCATAAGGCAGAAACATTTTAAATTAGCGCGGTCGCGCTACTGAGCGCGCTATGACACAGTCCAGTAAAATGGTTATAACTTTCGGTATACACCCCCAAATGCAAAAGATTTTATGCGTTGGAAACTAGACTCAAAGAGCTTTAATTTGATAGGTTTTACATCACATAAATCCTCATATATATGTAGATATGCTCGTCCAAAGTGAGGTCTGGTGCGTACACATTTGAAATTTTAGTCCATCGTGTGACTTTTCAACTTGGCTTAAACCTATGCCTCCCCTTAGATCTCAAATCACTTATAATATGCCTCTTACACTTACTACCATATCCTACTCATATCCATCATGTTAATAGTCCTCGGATAAGAAGTAGAGACGCCCCCCAAACACTTAGCATGACTTATCTCTTTTCTCACACATCCCTAACTCCCAAATTTTCCAAAAATTTCACTAGAGTTTCCTTTGTAACTAGGCCTATCCACCTGTCAGAGGAATCCTAGAAACCAATCCTAACAACACATACACAATCCAATCAACGTAACACCACATGAAAATAATACTAACAGTGACTTCATAAGCGATATGTTACTACAAAAAGGAACGTCATTCACATTGATAATTTTTTAAATTAAAGATGACATTTTTGGGTCATCACATTCTCCACCCCTAAAAAAAATGTTCTTCCTCAAACGGAATTAGAAAAGTACCTGAATCAGGGAAAAGATGGGGATATTAGCTCCGCATATCAGACTCGGACTCCCATGTAGCTGCCCGGCAGGCTGACCGCTCTACTTGACACGAACCGAAGGATAACTCTTCGATCTCAACTGATGAACCTGCCGGTCTAATATGGCTACCCTCTCCTCCTCATAGGTCAAATCCTTGTCCAACTGGACACTGCTGAAATCTAACACGTGGGCTGGATCTCTGTGATACTTCTGAAGCATAGACACATGAAACACCAGATGCACAGTTGATAAATTCAGTGGCAACGCAAGTATGTAAGCCACCTCACCCACTCTATCAAGAATCTCAAATGGACCAATGAATCTAGGGCTTAGCTTTCCCTTCTTCCCAAATCTCATCACGCCCTTCATGGGCGATACCCGAAGCAATACACGCTCCCCAACCATGAATGCCAAATCACGAACTCTGCGGTCGGCATAACTCTTCTGCCTGGACTGAGCTGTACGAAGTCTATCCTGAATGATCTTAACGTTATCCAAGGCATCCTACACTAACTCTGTACCCAACAACCGAGCCTCTCTCGGTTCAAACTACCTAATCACCGACCGACACCGCCTACCATATAATGCCTCATAAGGAGCCATCTGAATGCTCGACTGATAGCTGTTGTTGTAGGCAAACTCAACTAATAGCAAGAACTGATCCCAAGAGCCTCCAAAGTCAATGACACAGGCTCGTAACATATCCTCCAAAATCTGAATAGTACGCTCCGACTGTCTGTCCGTCTAAGGATGTAATGATGTGCTCAACTCAACCCTTGTGCCCAACTCACGCTGAACTTCCCTCTATAAGTGCGAGGTAAAATGCGTACCTCGGTCAGAAATAATAGACACGGGCACACCATCAAGGTGAACAATCTCTCTAATGTAGATCTTTGTCAATCTCTCTAAAGAATAGGTACCTGCCACAGGAATGAAATGCGCTGACTTGGTCAGCCTATCCACAATGACCCATACTGCATCGAACTTCCTCAGGGTCCGTGGGAGTCCAACAACAAAATCCACGGTGATACACTCCCACTTCCACTCAGAAATCTCAATCTGCTGCATCAATCAGCCAGGTCTCTAATGCTCGTATTTTACCTGCTGATAATTCAAGCACTGAGCGACATATGCCACAATATCCTTCTTCATCCTCCTCCATCAATAATGTTGCCGCAAATCCTGGTACATCTTCGCGGCGCCCGGATGGATAAAATACTGGGAACTATGGGCCTCCTCTAATATCAAATCACGAAGTCCATCCACATTGGTTACACAAATACGACCCTGCATCTATAAAAATCTATCATCACCGATTGTAACCTGCTTGGCATCCCCGTGCTGGACCATATCCCTAAGGACACACAAATGAGGATCATCATACTGCCGGTCTCGAATACGATCAAATAATGAAGAACGAACAACTGTATAAGCTATAATATGGCCAGGCTCAAAAACATCCAATCTCATGAACCGATTGGCTAAAGCCTGAAAATCCCAAGCAAGCGATCTCTCTCCGACCGGAATATAATCAAGATTACCCATGCTGGCTGACTTCCTACTCAAAGCATCAGCCACTATATTGGCCTTCCCCGGATGATATAAGATGGTGATATCATAGTCTTTCAATAGCTCCAACCATCTCTTCTACATCAAATTCAACTCCTTCTGCTTGAACAAATATTGCAAACTCTTGTGATCCGTGAACACCTAACAAGACACGCCATATAAATAATGCCTCCTAATCATCAGCGCGTGAACAATGGCTGCTAACTCCAAATCATGAACATGATAATTCTTCTCATGGATCTTCAACTGACGTGAAGCATATGAAATAACCTTGCCTTCCTGCATCACCAGTACACCAAGACCAACCCGAGATGCATCACAATACACAATATATGGCCCTGAACTCGTGGGAAAAACCAAAATTGATGTCGTGGTCAAGGATGTCGTGAGCTTCTGAAAGCTCGTGTCACACTCATCTTACCAACTAAACTGGGAACCCTTCTGAGTCAACCTGGACATCGGGGATGCAGTAGATGAAAAGCCTTCCACAAACCGACGATAGTAACCTGCTAAGCCCAAGAAACTACAAATCTTTGTAGCTGACGTGGGTCTAGACCAATCCTTGACTGCTGAAATCTCCTTGGGATCCACCTGATACCCTATGCTGATACAACGTGACCCAGGAATGAAACTGAGCTCAACCAGAGTTCACACTTAGAAAACTTAGCATACAATTGAGTGTCCTTCAAAGTCTAAAGAACGACTCGAAGGTGCTACCCGTGCTCCTCCCGGCTGCGGGAATAAATCATAATATCATCAATGAATACAATCACGAAAGAATCCAGATAAGGCTTGAACACTCGGTTCATCAAGTGCATGAAAGCTGCTGGGGCATTTGTCAACCCGAATGACATCACTAAGAACTCATAATGCATATACCGAGTGCGAAAAGTTGTCTTAGGGACATCGGATGCCCTAATCCTCAACTGATGGTAGCCAGATCTACAATCGATCTTCAAAAATACCTTGGCACCCTGAAGCTGATCAAACAAATCATCAATTCGCAGCAATGGATACTTGTTCTTGATGGTAACCTTTTTCAACTACCGATAATTTATACACATCCTCATCGACCCATCCTTCTTCTTAACAAACAACACCGGCGCACCCCAAGGAAAGACACTAGGCTTAATGAAGCCTTTATCAAGCAAATCCAGCAACTGTTCTTTCAATTCCTTCAACTCTGACGGGGCCATACGATATGGCGGAATAGAAATGGGTTGAGTGCCCAGAGCCAAATCAATGCAAAAGTCAATATCCCTATCGGGTGGCATACCTGGCAGGTCTGTAGGGAACACTTTAGGAAACTCACAGATTATGGGCACAGACTCCATAGAAAAAACCTCAGCACTAGAATCACGAACATAAGCCAAATAGGCCAAACACCCCTTCTCAACCATGCGCCGAGCCTTCATATATGAGATAACCCTGCTGGAAGAATGTCCAGGAGTTCTGCTACACTCCAGTCAAGGCAACCCCGATAGTGCTAATGTCACAGTCTTGGCATGACAGTCCAGTATGACATGATAAGTCGACAGCCAATCCATCCCCAAAATAACATCAAAATGTACCATATCCAGGAGCAGAAGATCTACACTGGTCTCAAGACAACCAATAACCACTACACATGAATGGTAGACACGATCTACTATAGTAGAATCACCCACCGGTGTAGACATATATACAAGAGTACTTAGAGAATCACGAGGCATAACTAAATAAGGAGAAAAATAAGATGACACATAGGAATATGTGGACCATGGATCAAATAAAACTGAAGTATCCCTGCTGCAAACTAAAATCATACCTGTGATAACTGCATCGGAGGCCTCAGCCACAGGTCTGAATGGAATAGCATAACATCGGGACTGGGCCCCACTAGTTTGAACTACATCCCTGGGACGGCCTCGTACTGGCTGACCTCTACCTCTAGCGGCCTGGCCTCCACCTCTAACGGCCTGACCTCCACCTCTAACACCTCGACCCCCACCTCTATCTGGCTAAGCGGGCAGTGGAACACCTAGTACTGGAACCATGGCACGAGAACCCTGGTGCTGAGAACTGCTCGAGGCTCGAGGGAAAAATCTAGCAATATGCCTCTGACCGCTACAAGTATAACAAGCCCTCGGCGGCTGAGGCTACTGATCCTGAAACTGACCCTGACGACCTGAGTAACCACCTGAAAACCCTGAATCGGCAGTGCACTGATAGGAGCTGATGGTGTACTGTAGGGAAACTGATCAGGATACTGCATATGAGAACCACGGCCACTTGGAGCACTGCGAGAAACCTGTAGTGCCGAATGAAACGGCCTAGGAGGATGGACCCTACCAAAAAAATCCCTGCCTCCAGATGAGGCGCCACTGAACCTGCCAAAATGACGGGGTCTCTTGTCAGACCCCTGGCCACCCCCCTGCAACAGAACCATCTCAACTCTTCTGGCCACATTGGCCGCATCCTGTAAAGAAATCTCACTCCTTTTCTCCTTGGCCATCTGCAATCTGATCGACTGATCTAGGCCCTCGATAAATCTCCTCACCCACTCTCGATCGGTGGGAAGTATCATAAATGCATGCCGGGACAAGGTAACAAATCTGGTCTCATACCGAGTGACGGTCATAAAGCCCTGCTGGAGACGCTCAAACTGCCTCCGAAGATCCTCTCTCTGAGTAATGGGAAGAAACTTCTCCAGAAATAGCTGAGTGAACTGGGCCCAAGTCAAGGCCGGTGATCCAACTGGTCTGGCCAAACAATAATCTCTCCACCAAGTCTTGGCCGGACCTGACAGACGAAAGGTAGCAAAGTCGACCCATTGGTCTTCACTATCCCCATGTTCCGTAGAACCTCATGGAAGCTATCCAAATAGTCTTGGGGATCGTCTGAAGATGCACCCCTATAACTAGTAGTAAAAAGCTTGGTGAACCTTTCCAACCTCCACAAAGCATCAGCAGGCATAGCTGCTCCATCACCGGTCTGAGCCATAATAACCGGCTGAACAACCCCAGCTGGCTGAGCTACTGGAGTCTGAAACTTAGGAGCCAACTGCTTCGGAGTGCGAGTAGCATGATTCTGGTCTCCTCCCGCAGCCTGAGACACGGCTGGTGCTGCGGGAAGCAAACCTGTCTGAGCAACACTCTCCATGAGGCCCACTAGATGGACTAGAGCATCCTGGAGTACTGGGGTGGCAATGAACCCCTCGGGAACCTGAGTTGGCCCAACCAGGACTGTCTGGGCAGGAACCTCATTAGCAAACTCTACATGAGGCTCCGCCACTGGGGCTGCTGCTCTAGGGCTGAGATATGCCCCTGCCTCTAACACGGCCTTAGCCTCGTCCTCGGCCTCTCGTAGGAGCTGCAACTGGAGACTCAGGCTGCTGATTAGTGGATGAAGAAGCACGTGTTCTCTCCATCTGCGAGAGACTAGAATAGAAATTCAGTTAGCATTTAGAATTCAAATCGCACGACAGAGAAGAATAGATGTGAAGTTATTTCTAAACTATGCAACCTTTGGGGGATAAGCACAGAAGTCTCGATACTGATCCCTCAGACTCTACTAAGCTTGTCCGTGAATTTGTGAGACCTAAGCAACCTAGTGCTCTGATACCAACTTGTCACGACCCAAATTTCCTACCGTCGGGACCATTATGGCGCCTAACGTTGAACCGTCTAGGAAAGCCAACGTAAATATTCAATTTATCTTATTCCTTTATTATTACCAAATAATATGTGAATATACAACACTACCATAGATAGAGGTATAAAATGGAACAAGGTATATAAAATCAATGTATGCCTTTACGAACTTTCACAACAACCAATCCCAGAACTTTGGAGTCACAAACTCACGAACTGTCTGTGAATAATACATATAATGGTGTGAATGAAATAAGTACATCTGTTTCTGAAGTAACTAGAACATAATACAAGAAAAGAATTAGGAAGGGACGCCAAGGCCTGCGGACGCCTGCAGGACTACCTCGGGGTCTCCACTGGACTGAAGGCAGCAACCTCGATCAATGGTCCGTAGATTCCAGTACCAGGATCTGCACAAAAGAGTGCAGAGTGTAGCATTAGTACAACAGACCCCATCTATTGAGTAAGTGCCGAGCCTAACCTCGACGAAGTAGTGACGACGCTAGGTCACGACAACCAAAGTCAAACTGTGCAGTTTAATAGGATGCGAAGAAAAATAAAACAACGAGAAATAAGAAGTTAAGAATAAAGGAAAAGGGGAACATGCTGAGGGGAGGAAATATCAAATGACGGAAATAGCGAGGTAAGACACAATTTAGATATCAATTTAAGCAAACGAATCGTAATACGAAAACAAGCGCACGGCATCACCCTTCGTGCTTTTACTCTCTTCCTCACCATCGGAATCAATATATTCGGCACGACATCACCCTTCGTGCTTTTACCTCACAATATCATGGCACGGAATCACCCTTCGTGCTTTTAAAATCACAATATCGGCGTGGCATCACCCTTCGTGCATTAACATTCAGTCACAATCTCACGCACGACATCACCCTTCGTGCTTTTATACTCTTCCTCACCCAAACACATCAAATGATAGCAATCCAAAAAGGAACAATAACAGAGAAATAAGAAATAAAACCATAACGTCCTGGCAAGGGAGTCAACGGTGGAATTAATACCATCCCGACAAGGGAAAACAACTATCTCCAATCTCACTTAGTACATAACTTCACATAAAAATGTTCAACTGAAAATAATACTCAACACTTATTCAACATCGAGGAATTTCCACCAACATAGATAACTACAAAGTGAAAGTCAAATATTACTTATGAAAAAACACACAAATCACAATATTCGACTCAGGGTCATGCTTGACACCAACGTATAGGTACTCGTCACCTCACATATACGTAAAAAATGATACTTACACATAGAAAATATGACACAACACCTACTCCCTCAAGCTAAGGTTATGCCACACATACCTCGCTTTGCAAATTCCAATAAGTTACTCGACCAAAGATTTTCCTTTTGATTTTGTCTCCAAAAGCTTCAAATCTATTCACAAACAATTTGAATATTCAACACGGATAGTAGGAATGAATTCCATAAGAATTTACGAATTTTCCGAATAAAAATCCGAAATTCATTTTAATATTCAGCAGTGGGACCCACAGTTCGAATCCCAAAAAAACTTTCAAAATCCGAACACCCATTCCGATACGAGTTCAGCCATACTAAATTATCGAATTCCGATGTCAAATGGACCTTCAAATCCTAAATTTTCATTTTTGGAATGATTTACAAAAACCCCAATTTCTTTCATCCAAATCCAAAATATAATGAATCTTGACATATATTTATGAAATGTAATCACTTTCGGATATAGGACACTTACCCAAGTCGAAATCATGAAAAACCCCTTTGAAATCGCCCAAAATCCTAGCTTGAATGACTAAAACTGGGAGAAAGTCGGTTTATACACTGTCCAGGAGTATTATAGGTCGTTTACTAGTGCGGCCGCATTACAGCCGCGCTCACAAGGCAGAAACATCTCAAATTAGCATTGGGCATGCTATGACACAGTCCATTAAAATGGTCATAACTTTCGGTATACACCTCCAAATGATAAACAGTTTGATGCATTGGAAACTAGACTCAAAGAGATTTAATTTGATAGGTTTTACATCACATAAATTCTCATATATATGTAGATATTCTCGTTCAAAGTGAGGTCTTGTGCGTACACATTTGAAATTTTAGTCCATCGTGTGATTGTCAACTTGGCTTAAACCTAGGCCTCCCCTTAGACCTCAAATCACTTATAATATGCCTCTTACACTTACTAACATATCCTATTTGTATCCATTATGTTAATAGTCCTCGGATAAGAAGCAGAGTCGACCCCCAAACACTTAGCATGACTTATCTCTTTTCCCACACATCTCTAACTCCCAAATTTTGACTAACTCCCAAATTTTCCGAAAATTTCGCCAGAGTTTCCTTTTGTAACTAGGCATATCCACCTGTAAGAAGAATCCGAGAAACCAATCTTAACAACACATACGCAATCCAATCAATGTAACACCACATGAAAATAATACTAACAGTAACTTCATAAGCGATATGTTACTAGAAAAAGGAACGTCATTCACATTGATAATTGTTTAAATTAAAGATGACATTTTTGGGTCATCACAGTCATGTGGATTTATTTTCTTATATTAAATTCTAAAGTACATTTTATGAACGTTTTCTACTTTTTTTGGTCTGAGACTGAAGATCAGAATATTACAGCAATTTGGGCATGAAAATTATTCAGTATTATTAAATATTGAATTCAGTATTTGCAAATTCTTGGTTCCCCATGAGTACTATTTGTAACACTTCAGTATTTAAATTTTGAGTGAACTATTAAAATACTATTTTAGGTATTTGTGTTTCAAGTGAAATAGTGGTCTTCAATCTTGTTTAATGTAAGGTCCAAACGTAAGTTGAACTTCCACATTGTTTACCTCGAAATATGAGTAACAATTAAACAGGTAATGTGGTTATAAGGATATGTGATCTAATTCAATGTCAATTGATAAATAACTAAAGGAATTAAACGATTTAGATGGATCAAACCCGTGTAATTGCAAGTTATCGACCCGGATCTGGATTAGACTCGAGATCAAGTGCGAAGAACAGTAAGAGAATCAATAGTAATATGAACAATAAGAACTATAAAAGTTTAAGAGCGAACAAAAGAGCTGAGTACTTTATATTTCTCAGTACTGGTGTAAGTGGTAAGTGCGTAGGATGATAATAATCATAATGTGTCCTCCTACAAATGAATAGGATTCCTATTTATATAGTAGAGGGGTCCTAAATAAAGTATGACTCTAATTTCAGAAGTAAAATACATGATTGATACCATTAACTGTTAATGGTTCTATCAGTTCCGATATTCTCGGTGAGACAGGTGGTCAATCACGGATATCTCGTGATTATGTTATTGTGGTGTTGATTTAGCCAAATCTCGATCCCTTAGTCTTTATATTCTTTGAGCCCGAACTTGCTTCGATACCGGCTCATTCTCGAGACATACCCTCGAACTCGTAGAATCGGGTATGCTCGATCTTTACCGTATACAGATAGTCCCCACGTTTCTTAGAATGAAATGATCATAAATGATTTGAGCCCTGATTCTTCGATACCTCGAGCATGACGTCATCCTCATGACGTAAGTGATGGATGTGACCGAAACAACCCGTCGGTTTGGTTCCCAAAAAACCATTAATGGATGTCAGTCGTTGGTTGGCCGCTAGTGTCACCGAACCGCCATTTTAAACCTATAAATACCAGCTCCTTAATAGATTCAAACTTTACTTTTCTTTGATTTCTAAGCTTTGAGTTCAGAATCCTTCTTGCTTTCCTCTCGTCGCCGCTTACTTAACCATCATTGTTCCACCGGAGCCGCCAGTACTAAACCTTTTCCCCACTCATACGTAAATGACGAAAATCTCTAAAACAGTACCGCCAAAAGGAGAAAGCTCCATCTTCTTTCTCCCATCCGGCCGGCGATAAAACGCAGGTAGAACCAGCCGTCCATGAATATGTACCTGGCCCTTGTGTCCTTAAAACTTAGTTAAGGTTGATAACCCCTCATTACTGCCGGGCAAATGTGAACATGTGTCGGTATACATGTGTTTGATTACCGAGGGACATGTCGAGTCCATGAAGAAGGACTGCAGATGGGGTCCAGAGGTGGTGGCGCAAATTCCTACGCCTGAAGAGAACATCACCACACATGTGAAGGGGTTCTTGAGTGTTTAAACTTACCCCTTCACATTGGGTCCCGTCGACCTCGTGATCTTCGACTTCTGCAAGAGGTACAAGGTCACCCTCGATTAACTCCACCCCACCCTTTGGCGCATAGTGATCATGTTGCGCTTCTTCTCCAACGAGGCCGGGGTTGGAGTTTACATTGGACCACCTTATTCGGTTATACAGGCCTTGACTCTATCGAGGGCTAATCAGACTTAACTGCCGAACAAACAAAGCCCTTTTCTTGAACTTCGACAAAGATAAAGATTGGGGTTGGATGAGTCGATTCATACGGGTGATGACCTATGATATAATACCAGAAGAAAAGATGATGTTTCCTGAGGAGTGGGAAGCGAAACGTAAGTGAGTTTTTGTTCTTTTTGGTTCTGTGTCTCTTTCGATCTTGTCTAACATTTTTCTTCGACCATGCACCCGACCTTTGGATGCCCGAGGCGGTGCTTGATCTTGAATATTGGATCCACAAGCTTGCCTCCACCTCGACTCGTGCTGAACGAGTGTGGAGGTATTTGTCTAAAGGCAAGTGGGAGGCCAAAAACCATGGTAAGGTCCCTTCTTACACATTCCGAAACAATTACTCCTTTCTTCCATTTTTGATTTTTTGTTTATGCAGGCCTCACCAAAGATTCCATTATGAGGCCTTCGAGAGGAGGTGGTTAAGCCATGTCTCCGACTCCGAGGCTGGAAAAGGACAAGAAAAGAAAAAATCTCTTGCAATCCGAGGTCTCCAAACCCAAACCTCAAAGGGTGAGGAGAAAAACAGTCGGTCTCTCGGCAGGCACGGTCCAAACATTAAGGGATCAGGACGAGGAGGAGGAGGAAGAGGAAGAGGAAGAAGAAGGATCTTTGGCATTGATATCTCTCCCCAGAAAGGCTATCGAGGATGCTTCGCATCCTGAGCCGCTGCCTGTTGCAACCGAGCCTCACGCCGAGGAGGCTCTGAAAATAAAATCGGGGGTGATCCTCAAATCTCCTAAGGTTGATATGGTGTCTCGATCATCAACTTATACATAGGGAAGGGCCGGTTTTGAGACCAAAAGAATCGGATACAACGCTCTGAGCAATTCTCTCAGAGCCATGACAATAGGTCAAATGCCTTCTATGTTGGTCTTTTCTGAAGGGGAGATAAGGGACGCCCAAAGGCTGAAGATCCCCAAAATTGGTGGAGGCTCTAGCGCTGGTGATCCTTTTCACGATTTCTTTGTGGGGGTCGATGATGCCTCCGATATCACTGATTCTACGATCCTCATGGCAGAAGAACGTCTTTTTTCCAAGGTAAATGCTTGTTGTTTTTTTATCATTCCCCTTCATCTTTTTTTTTTCTAAGGTTATTCTTTCTAACTTGTGTTCTTATTCTTTGTATAGGCTTCTGCCAAATTTTGAGCTGACCTTAGTCAGTGCGAGGCCGATCTTCAGAGGTTCTTGGAAGAGAGGAACGCTCTAAAGATTCTCTGTTGCCATAAGGACGAGGTCATAAAGGATCTTCGAGCGGACCTGGCCAAGGATCATGGGGAGGAGGTTGAGTTGGACAAGCAGGTAACCGCCTTATTGATACAATATGTAATTGACTCTACTGCGGAAGCTAATCTTTTGAAATCTCAGTTGCAGTTGAAGGTGGAGAAGATCGTCCTTCTTCGGGCGGAGCTCGACCAGGTTAAGACCGACTCCAATCGGTGGAAAGCTAGGATGGACCGTCTTGCTGTTGAAAATGAATCAGATTTGGCCAAGTTATCTTCGGTGGAGGCCCAACTCCAAGACCTTAGAGAAAAGGGTTCTGCTCAGGAAAAAAGGGTCGAAGAGCTCGAAGCCGAGCTCAGCGAGGCCAAGGCTGAGATCGAAAAGACTAAATCTAAGGCGGACAAATCCATAACGCAGTGTCGGGCTGACGCCGTAGCTATTCAAACCCAGTTGAGGGAGGCTTCCAGTCGGGAGCAGTGGCGTAGAGACTTGGCGAAGTGCCAATCCCGAAGGGAAACCCTCAAGAAAATTCATGCTCGAGGTGTTGACCTCTCCGAAGAGATTTCTCGGGCAAAAGAGCTCGAGGCCGAAGCCAGGAAACTCATCTCTTTCAATGATGATAATGATGATGGCGGGTCCGGTAGTTGAGAAGACTGATGTGAGATTGCTGAAGAAGATGCCTCCAAAGAAGCTACTAGGGGAGAGGCCGGTATTGAGGGGGATAGCCCCGATCATAAATAGATTGTAACTTTTTTTTCTTTTTATTTTGTAAGGCCCTGGCTGGCCCTTTGTAGATATATCTTTTGATATAATGAAATTTTTTTTTGATGCCTTCATAATTTTTTCTTCATGCCTTTGTATGTTTAATTGCCTTCGTTGAAAAGTTCTCATTGTTTTAGTTCAACTTTCAAAATAAACCCTTAGGTTTTTCATTTTTCCGAGGGTAAGTCCTCGAGTTACGAAGATAAGTCCCCGAGTCCGAAACTCATTTGAGAACTCATCTCGGGAATGGCTCATTTTGAACTGGTAGATGAGCTATCTTAGATAACCAAACTTGGATAGTTTTATAGAATAGGGTAGAACCTTATGTTTTTATCAATGATTGTTAAGCTTTCGAGCTCACCGTTATACCTGTCATGTGAATATTCAGGCTATAGTTAATCGTTTTCTTAATCCCATAATAACCAAACCTGGGTTCGAATTGGGTGAGAGCGAGAGGTCTCGAACTCTAATCGTATCGGCCTTTAGGCTTATTAGATCGTACCTTAGGCTCTTTTATATTAGCCCTTAGTCTCTTTAAGTTAGGGCAATTCGGCCTCTAAAACGGTTATCATTTTCCCCTCTTTTCGGCTAAAAGACTTAGTAAAAATTTCTTTATGCCTTAGCATGTGTTTTTTGTACCCGTTGGATTTTTTGAGGGTTCAACAATCGGAAGCCTTAATACCTCTTGAGACTTTTTCGAAGGGTGATATTATGGAAGCCTTTAAATTTTTTGAGGGCTGATTTTAGCGAAGCCCCTTTTTGCTTTGCTGAGGTTAGCCTTTTTTAACCGGTTTTTCAAAGTGTTTGAAGTCCTTAGTCTATGGCGGAAGTCGGACGTCTCCGAGCCACATTATTTTGGACGTAGCCCTTTTATATGACCGCAATCTTTAATATGGCCGTAGCCTTCAGGTATGTCTCTTGGACTTGTTTCCTCATAACATTTCGAACTTGTTCTAAATGTTAGTCCCCGAGTGTGATGGCCTTGGCCTATTTTCGGGGAATGCCTCTTTGAAGTCTTATGGTTTTGAACTTAGATAGCTCGAGTAGGTAGTCCCCGAGTGTTCGAGGTATGCTTGCAATTTTCCCTTGGTCCATTTTTCATAAGTGTTATTTTTGTATAATAGATCATAAGCACATGACTCGTATAATAGGAATCCTACTTCAAACACGAGATGTTTGAGAAAAAAGGAGAGTGCTTATTTTTACTATTCATACATGCGTACATATTTTGTCGGGACTCGGGTAATCTATATGGACACGGTTCATTCGACCGTTTGGCCCATTACAAAATTCTTCCTATCGAGACCCATTTACATAACATCCGAGGGTGATGCCCCCAATATTCTTGGTTGACTTCAAAGAAGCCTTGGATACTGTTGAATTACCCACAAGTCGCACATAATGTTGCCTCGTTAAAAAACTTACCGGAAAAACTCATTTGGGATAAAAACCGGTGTAAGGCAAAAAGAGTGCAACGCGTACTTTAAAACCCGAGGTCTCGATTTCTTGGACCGGATACCTGAAAAAAGTTAGTTTCAAATATTTAGGTAAATGAAAAAGGAGAAAATCCACACCTTAGCAATAATATCGCTTGAGGAGTGATAATTCCAATTATTCGACCCTGGCTCGCCGTCTATTGTTCCAAGCTTGTACGATCCTTTACCGACTATGTAGAGGATTTGATAGGGTCCTTCCCAGTTAGGACCGAGTTTCCCTTCGTTAGAGTCTCGAGTATTGATGGTGATTTTCCTTAAGACCAAGTCCCCGACTTTTGAAGTGTCGAAGATTTGTTCTTTTGTTGTAATACCTCTCGATTCGTTGCTTTTGCGCGGCTATTTGAATGAGTGCCGCTTCTCATCTTTCATCTAACAATTCTAGGTTGGTATTCATTGCCTGGTGGTTTGATTCTTCTGTTTCATGTAGAAACCCGATGCTGGGCTCTCTGACTTTGACAGGTATTAAGGCTTCGGATTCGTAGCCTAAAGAAAATTGAGTTGCTCTGGCACTGGACTTCAATGTCGTCCGATAGGCCCATAGAACCTTAGGAAATTTTTCTCTCCACTTCCTTTGGCTTTGTTAGCCTTTTTTCAAGTTTTGGATAATAGTTTTATTTGTTGATTCATTTTGTCCGTTTCCACTAGGGTGATATGGCATCGATAGTATCCTCTTTATTTTGTGATCTTCGAGGAATTTCGTACTACCGATGAATTGTTTTCCATTATCACACACAATCTCTGTAGGTTTCTCGAATTGACATGCAATGTGATCCCATATGAAGTCGATCACTTCTTTTTCTCTGACTTTCTGGAAGGCCTGTGCTTCAACCCATTTTGAGAAATAGTCAGTCATAAATAATATGAATTTAGCTTTTACCTGGGGCAGATAGCAGAGGACCGACGATGTCCATTTCCCATTTCATGAATGGCCATGGGGATAAGACCGAGTGAAGCTGTTTACCGGGCTAGTGAATCATTGGTGCAAAACCTTTGGCATTTGTCGCATCTTCGAATGAACTCCTTAGAGTCTTTCTCCATTCTATCCCAGTAGTATCCTGCTATGATGACCTTTTGAACTAGGGACTCGGCGCCAGAATGGTTCCCACAAGTGCCTTCGTAGATTTTTCGCAAAACATAGTCAGTATCTCTCGGCCCTAAGCATACAGCCAATGGATCATCGAACGTCCTTCTGTATAACCTTCCCGTCCTTCAATTATTTGATTTATTTGTTCCTCCATTCCTAGGCTAAGCTTATAGAATTGATTTCAGCGTGTCTTCCTCGATTACAGACTTCGAGAGTTGGACGACAGTCCCTGAGCGGACTTTGTCTTCGTCGACCAACGATCCCAAGTTGGCAAGTGCATCGGCCTTAATATTTTGTTCTCGAGGTACATGCTGCAGAGTCCACTTCTTTGAAATGGTGCAAAGTGACCTGCAGTTTGTCTAAGTACCTTTGCATCCTGTCCTCTCGAACTTCGAAGTTTCCGTTTAGCTGGTTAACTACCAGTAGGGAGTCACATTTAACTTCGATGGCTTCCACTCCCAGGCTTTTATCTAGTTCGAGACCTGCTATTATAGCCTCATACTCGGCCTCGTTGTTAGTCAGTTTGACAGTTTTAATCGATTGTCTAATAATATTGCCAGTAGGCAGTTTCAAAACAATACCTAGCCCGGACCCTTTCACATTCGAGGCTCCGTCCATAAAGAGGGTCCATACCCCCGATGATGTACCCGATTTAGCAAAAGTTCCTTTTCCACTTTGGGTTCGAAGGTTGGCGAAAAGTCTGCCATGAAGTTTGCTAATATTTGAGACTTGATGGTCATTCGGGGTTGATATTCAATATTGTACTCGTCGAGTTCGACAACCCATTTTTCCAATCGGCCCGATAACTCGGTCTTGTGAAATATATTTCGAAGGGGATATGTGGTAATAACACATATAGGATGACACTGAAAATATGACTTTAGTTTTCTAGATGCGCTTATTTACGCAAGTACCAATTTTTCTATGTGTGGATACCCGGTTTCAGCATCTCCTAAGGTCCGACTTACGTAATAAACTGGAAACTGCGTACCTTGTTCTTCTCGAACTAATACTCCACTTATCGCTATCTCGGACACCACCAAGTATAGGTATAGCTTCTCATCTACCTTTGGGGTGTGGAGCAAAGGTGGGCTCGATAGGTACTATTTCAACTCCTCCAATGCTTGCTGACATTCTGGAGTCCATGTAAAATCATTTTTCTTTTTAAGTAATGAAAAGAACTTGTGGCTCCGATCTGACGACCTCGATATGAACCGCCCTAGGGTAGCAATCCCTCCGGTTAGCCTCTGAACGAATTTTACATTGTCCACGAAGGTAATGTTCTTGATGGCCTTGTTCTTTTAAGGATTTATCTCAATTCCCCGATTTGACACCATGAAGTCAAAGAATTTTCCCGAGCCGCCCGAAAGCACACTTTTCAGGGTTAAGCTTCATGTTGTATTTTCTCAAGATTTCAAATGTCTCCTGCAAATGAGTCAAATGGTTCTCTGCGTGCAGGGAACTTAACTAACATATCGTCAATATAAGTTTCCATTGATTTTCCTATATGTTCTTCAAACATCTTGTTAACTAGGTATTGATATGTAGCCCCCGCATTTTTTAGCCCGAAGGGCGTTACATTATAGCAGTAATTTCCATACTTAGTGATAAAATAAGTTTTTTCTGGGTCTCTGGGTCCATGTGGATTTTGTTGTACCCAAAATAGGCGTCGAGAAAAGTAAGTATCTCGTGGCTAGTCGTAGCATCGACCATTCGATCAATGTTAGGAAAAGGAAAAGAGTCTTTCGAACATGCTTTATTCAGGTCCTTATAATCTACACACATTCTAAGTTTGTTTCCCTTTTTCGGGACTACGACTACGTTGGCTAACCACTCGGGATATTTTACTTCCCAAATGGACCATATTTTAAGAAGTTTAGTTACCTCTTCCCTTATGAAGGCATGATTCACCTCGGACCGAGGCTTTCTCTTTTTCTTTATCGGTTTGAACTTGGGATCCAGGCTCATCCGATGAATTGTGACCTCTGGTGGGATTCCTGTCATGTCTAAGTGGGACCACGTAAAACAATCCATGTTATCAACAAGAAATTGAATGAGTTTTTTTCCTGAGTTCGGCGATTAACCCCGTTCCCAGGTATACCTTACGTTTGGGTAGATACTCGATGAGTATCACCTGTTCCATCTCTTCGACCGTTGATTTGGTTGCATCCGATTCTTCGGGAACGGCAAAAGTTCGAGGAGTGAGAAAATCCTCTTCATCTTCTTCGATTACCCATTTATCTGACTCGGTTGAGGCTGGGGACGGTGATTGCTATTTGGCTGATTGCTTATCTTTGGTGCTCGACTTTTATAAAGTCGAAGGTGCTGGTATCAGCGTCACCTCATCGACCGCAAACATCTCCCTTGCTGCGTGTTGTTCCCCATAATCCGTTTTCACACCATCCACTATTGGGAACTTCATCATTTGGTGAAGGGTCGACGGTACTGCCCTCATGTTGTGGATCCATGGCCTTCGGAGCAGTGCATTGTACCTCATGTCGCCTTCGATGGCATGAAATTTTTTGTTTTGGATGGTCCCAGCCACGTTTATTGGCAAGATCATTTCTCTCTTTGTTGTTTCACTAGCCATGTTGAAGCCGTTTAGGACTCGTGATGTAGGTGCAATCTGGTCTAGCAGGTCGAGCTGCTCTACAACCCTTGATCTGATTATGTTTGCTGAGCTACCTGGATCCATGAGAACACGTTTAACTTGAATTTTATTTAGCAAAATAGAAATTACCAGGGCGTTATTGTGCGGCTGTGAGATGCTTTCTGCTTCTTCGTCGTTGAACGAGAGAGTGTCTTTGGGCACATAGTCTCGAGTCCGTTTCTCCCTTGTGATCGATACTTTGGGGCGTTTGAATATAGGTCCTTGTGGGACGTCGACCCATGTCGACGTTCAAGTGAATAACATGTTGAGGTTCTTCTTGTTCATTCTTTCTGTTGGCGTCTCTTTCCCTGAAGTGATTTTTGGCTCTATCACTGAGGAATTCTCGGAGGTGACCTTCGTTGAACAATCGATCTACTTCCTCTCTCAACTGTCTAAAGTCTTCGGTCCTATGGGCATGTGTGCCATGGTATTTACATATCAAAGGCATCGACACTGAAATTGTAGCTGATACTCGGGATGCTTCTGTGGGGTTTGCATATTTGTCGAATCCAGTTTTCTCATGAGTCCCCCGAAAATTCTGATCCAGTCACCCCTCCGATCGTTACGGGTAGAATTACGTCCCGGATGCTTATTCCTTCTTTCTGAAGCATATGGCTCATACCGATCTTTGTTCGACCTTAATTCTCTATCAACATCTCTTTGATTTTTACCTGTCAACCGATTAGGATGCACTGAACATGAAGGGGCTCCCAGTTGGTCGTCCTCGACTCTAACCTTCGATTGATATCGGTTGTGAACATCTGCCTGTTGGTTGATTTCCCAATGCACACGCAAGTGTACGTGGTCGACAAGTAATATAGGATTTTAAGTCCAGATATCGTACCCACAGGGACTTGTGATTAACTATCCACTAAACTAAACTCAAACAAATATTTAACTAGAATTAATCTAAAATAGTAAATCAAAAGATTAAA
>ML432579.1:27551-50316 GCA_005239525.1 Nicotiana knightiana
TATACAAGCTGGGTTGCCTCCCAACAAGCGCCTTATTTATAGTCGTGGCACGACTCTGCTGCTTCACCACTTTTCCTTCCACTTTGAGGATATGAATTGCGTCCCCAATTTTACATCAATCTTTCTGTCACGTTCATAGCTCCCTTTGACAGGGTCTCCCCAAATTTCTTTAGCAATACTGACTCGATTTCATCGTCTTCCAAATCATTTTCTTTGATAGCACACATATAAGAGGTAACGTGCTCGTTATGGTCCGAGGTCCCTTTGTATTTTGGTATATCCGGCATCCTGGACTTCTTCGGTATGGGCTTCGGAGCCGCACTTGGAGGGAATGGTTTTTGCACAAATATTTTGGACTCCATCCCCTTTATGATCGGCGGTGCCCCCGGAATCTGATCAACACGAGAGTTATAGGTTTCCACCTTCTTGTCGTTGGCCTCGATTTTCTTTTCTCCCGATTCTATTCTCCTAGTAAGCTCCTCGAGCATTCTCATTATAGCAGGGTCAGTTGTCGAAGTATTATCCTCCGACCTTTCAGGCACTGGCTCGGTACGGCGAGTAGCCTCTTGTTCGACCCTATTCGGAGGCACGTGCTGATTTTACAGCTGGGAAATAGCGTTCTGTTGGGCTTGCAGCATTTCTAATATAACATGGAGACCAAATCCTTCGTCTCCTCTGCCCTGAGTACCTCGACTGTCAGTTCGACCTTCTCCGCGTACGCTTCCATCAGGGTCCCCGCCTAAATCTGGATTCAAAGCAATATGTGAACCGATATCGACCGGGTTGGCGGGCGGTGCTCCTCCGAGGTCAGCCTGTGGAACCTCAATTCCCAGAGCGATAACATTCTCATTCTCCCCGTGGAGTCCGAGGCCGTTGTCACCATGTGTAGCTGTGTTTTGTGAGTTTGACATGATTTATCCTGAAAAACAAAATTCTTGACAAGAAACAAGCATAAAATAGTGTGTTATACCAGAATTAACACTGAACAATCACTATTGTCCTTAGCCCCACGGTGGGCGCCAAGCCATTTACCTCGAAATATGAGTAATAATTAAACTTGTAATGTGGTTATAAGTATATATGATCTGTATATATGATCTAATTCAATGCCAATTGATAAATAACTAAATGAATAAAGGAATTAAACAATTTAAATGGATCAAATCCGTGTAATTTTAAGTTAATGATCCCGATCTAGATTAGACTCGAGATCAAGTGCGAAGAACAGTAAGAGCAGCAATAGTTATATGAACAATAAGAACTATAAAAAGTTAAGAGCGAACAAAAGAGCAGAATACTTTGTATTTCTCTGTACTGGTATAAGTGGTAAGTGCATATGATGATAATAATGATAATGTATCCTCCTACAAATGAATAGGATTCCTCTTTATATAGTAGAGGAATCCTAAATAAGGTATGACTCTAATTTCGGAAGTAAAATACATGAATTAATACCATTAACTGTTAATGGTACTATCGGTTCCGAGATTCTCGCCCAGACAGGTGGTCAATCGCGAATATCTCGTGATTTTGTTATTGTGGTGTCGATTTAGCCTAATCTCGATCCCTTAGTTTTCATATTCTCTGAGCCCGAACTTGCTTCGATACCGGCTCATTCTCGAGATATACTCTCGAACCCGTAGAATCGAGTATGCTCGATGTTTACCGTATACACACTTATTTTTTTCTCAACTTCTGCTCACATAGTCTTCTAATATAAAGCTTCAAATCACATAGAGCTTCATGTTTTCCATTTTTTGTTTCACTATTTCCTCAATATAAGGTATTGAAATCAAAGTAATGTAGGTGCAATTTGTATTTTCCTCATTAAAAACAAAAGTAGAAAAAATAATTTAGTACTGTCAATTAATAATGAATTGAGGGGATTAAAGGAGAGGTTCCTAAACAAATTCTATCTATTATTTTAATTTCACCAAATTCAAATCTTTCAACGTAGACACTTGGTCAACCATTACGGCCCAGAAATCAGAATACTTACTTCTTAAACATCTTTATTAAGTAGTTTGTCATAAATTATATAATACAGTATGCGGTATGATTAAGATAAAGGTCTCTGTGGTCCTCGTGAAGGTGCAGAGGAGGAGTACGAATATTCTTGTTAGGAGGTGTGAGAGGCTGGCTGTGGCGGGGCTGAGAAGGAGTAGAGGAAGGTCGAAGAAGTATTGGGGAGAGGTGATTAGGTAGGATATGATGTTACTTCAGCTCACTGAGGACATGACCCAGGATAGAAGGGTGTGTAGGTCGAAGATTAGGGTATTCGGCTAGTAGATAGTCGAGAGCTCCTCGTTCTTTTTTAGTAGTATTAGTAGCTTCCTTGTTTTTTTCATTCGCTCTGTGTATCGTATTTTCTAGTTTATTACTGTTTGATGCTATTTTCTTTTACTTGTTTCGTTGTTTTTGTTGGTGGTGGTGGTAGTGTTGTTCTTATTATTGTTACTGGAGCTGTCTTTTTCTCCTTTACCTTATCGTCCTTTGTCCCCCTATTCTTTCTCTCTTTTTCCTCTTTCTTCTTCGTCTTCTTCCTTTCTCTCTTTTAACCTTTTTTTGAATTGAGGGTCTATTGGAAACATCCTCTCTACCTCACCAGATAGGGTAAAATCTGCATACACACTATCTTCCTCATACCCCATTTATAGGAGTATATTGGGTATATTGTTATTGCCGTCTCTGCATATTGTCCCTTTTATCTCTCTCTATTTTTACTTCACTAGCATTAAACTACTTGAAAGACCACTTTTACCAAATTTTGCAGTTCAACTGATCTTGTCAGTGAGTCACCTAACAATTTAAATTGCTGATTTCAACGTATTGAATTGAATTATAGATTTAGTTACTTCATTTCAAAACGTAACAAATGATAGAAAAGGAAAGGGGTGAATTAAAATTTAAAATTGGCAATTCAAGAAAATTGGAATAATTTGAATAATGGCAAATGTAGGTCAAAACTAAACCTGTGTGTTTTGAAAAAGTAAATAAAAGGTAAAACATAGTAAATTTAACTGGCATGTTCAAATTGCTGTATACTGTTATTATACAATTGGTAATAATTACACATTTAAAAAATTAAGCCCCCACAAACTTAAATCCTTGGTTCGCCACTTATTACAATGCTATCATATGTGAATGCATGCCGGGAGTTCTAATAGTAGTTTCGTGGATACAATCTCTCAGAACTTCCACAGAGCAACAGTGTTCTCGATATATATATATATATATATATATATATATATATATATAACACGACCCAAACATACATATATCCTTCTTAATTACGTCGTGACAACACCTAGTCTCTACGACTAGGTAAGCCTAACAATTCACAGAAAATACCAATATTGTAAAACAAAGTTGACTTCTAATTGCAATAGATATTCAAAGATGTCGCTCGGCATGTACAATGACCAAACTCTACTTACACAGTCTTTCCAAAATCCGGAATGTCATGAGTCACAAGATATAGAAAATAAATAATATTTCTATACATCGGAGTCTAGTAAAAACAAATACAGAAAAAGTGTTTGACGTAGGGAAGAATAGAAGGGGACTACGAGGTCTCAGGATGCGGCAGATATACCTTGAAGTTTCCAACAGCTACCTCGAACTCACAAATACTGCAGCTGATAGCGAGCACCTGAATCTGCACACAAAACATGTGCAGAAGAGTAGCATGAGTACACCACAATTGATACCTAGTAAGTGCCGAACCTAACCTCGGTCGAGTAGTGACGAAGTCAAGTCAGGCCCACTGGTATATAATAATAACAACAGGAGAATAAGCAGTATAACAAGAGAGATTAAAGTTCAACAAAGGAAACACAATGAAATAACATAACAGTACACAAAATTAAGCGACAGGGGATCTCCCGAGATACCGTCTCGTAGTCCCAAAAATAAATATGCAGGTAAAAATCTCGAGATACCGCCTTGTAGTCTCAAAAGCAAATGTGCAAGGGAAACTCCCGGGTTATACCGTCTCATAGTCCCAAAAATAAATATGCAGGGGGATCTCCCGGGATACCGTCTCGTAGTCCCAAAGTAAATATGCATGGGATCTCCCGGGATACCATCCTCTAGTCCCAAAGTAAACAGACAATGCAATAAATTTCAGACAATAAGTGCAACAAGATAATCTACGGTCCAGACTAGGTATAGGTCGGGAAAAGAAACAGGAAATTGATAGGCATGTTGCAAGGATGTTCAATTAAGCAGTTAAGGTATCACGACCCAATTTCATATCAGGCCGTGATAGCGTCCAACACCGTTACTAGACAAACCGACAACGAATAACTTAATAACATTTTTATTTTTATCGATTTCCCATATAGTGATTTTTTTTCCTTAACTTAAAATATTTGACAAGAGTCCGATTGAAATTAATATGTGAAACAAGTAGAAATATTTATAACCAAAAGAATAGAACCCAAAAGCCATAAGTCTACTAATACATGCCAAGATCTAGTGTTACAAGTGTATGGGCAACTTAGTAGATTATACTAAAGAATGTCTATCCTACTGTTCGAAAAGGATTAGAAAGAAACCAAAATAAAAAGAGAGACTCTGGCATGCTACTGGACGGCTCAGAAGGGCAGCTCATCCTAGAATCTCAAACCAAATCAAGGATGCACGCCAAATGCGTATCCAGATGCACGTGCCTTAGATCCTGCACAGTTAAGTGCAGAAGTGTAGAGTGAGTACATAAAATAATATGTACCCAGTAAGTATTCAGTATAACCTTGAAGACGTAATGACGAGGGATCAACTTAACACTTACTAAGGCTAATGATTATAAATCAAAATCATAATTGAGCATGGATTACAAAGAATGGAAAAAACTCAACAACAAGAAATGATAAATATCTTTTTCACAATTATTATTTCCAAGAATCTACATGCACAAATAATCTCGAGGTCGTACGGCCGAACCAACACAATAATATTTAAATGTGTACTACCGAGGTTCGAACAACGCGAACCATAGATGCAGCTATTTAATCTGCCGAGGTGCTCGACCCGCTCCACAATAGAAAATACTTAAATAACACATATTTTTGATAACACTCAAGTGTTCCATTCATAACCTCAAATGGGTGAAGACTTATCCTTTTGGAGTTCTTTTACAATTTATAGAATTATGATTTAAGCAATTTAATTGACAAGTAAAAGGCGCAATTATTTCAAGTATAGCATGATAAGCGTCATACACTACCTGAACTTAACATAAATAGTATCTACGCATGGACTCTCGTCACTTCGTATGTACGTAGCCCCACAAATAGTCACATACATTATTTAATTTTATTATGGGGAGATTTCCATCTTACAAGGTTAGAAAAGAGACTTACCTCGTCTCAAAACTCACTTCCCGACTCAAGAACGTGCTCAAACCTCCGAATTTGGTGCCAAACGACTCAAAACTAGTCAAACATTATATAAATTAATTACTCTATGCTCAAAAGTTCATATCCCTCTTATTAAAGTGATTACCCAACCCAAAATGCTAGATTCTTAAAATTTACCCCCGGGCCCACGTGCCCGGATTCCGTAAATTTTTGAAGTTTTTACTCACACCCTAAGTAACATAAATATATGATTTTACTAAGTTTCATGATCATTTTCTTGGCAAATTCTCATTTTTATTAAACCCTAGGTTTTCCACCTAAATCCATGATTTCTACTAATTTCCATGTGGATACCTACCCATAGTATATGTATTAAACTCATATTTAATAGAAATTACTTAAATCACAAAGATAGGTCGAAATCCCCTCCTTAGAAGCTCTCAAATCGCCCAAAAGTTGAAGAAAATGTGATAAAAATGGCCCTAACCCGCAATAAATGAGGCTCACTACCTCCAGCGGTTTCCGCACCTGTCGTCATAGGGCCGCACTTGCGCCCTCGCTTCTGCGGAATTCACTGGGCTGTCTGGGGTCACTTCTGTGGATGGTTTCCCACTTCTGCGGAGGAGGGGCCGCATCTGCGGAACCTGGGATGCCGTCCTTTGGCCGCTTCCGCGAGGCTTGGCACGCACCTGCGGCTGACCAAGCGCAGGTGCAGTTTTGACAGATCTGGTGCATCAGTTGCTGCTCTAATTTGTCAACTTGGTCCGGGACTCGTACGATTGACACTCGGGGTCCCGTCCGAACGTACCCGAAACAACATTAAAACTAAGAATCACACCTCAAAACCCATTGATTCAAACTTATGAACTTCAAGTTCTTCTATTCATTCGAAATGCGCCGAAACATACTTAGACTACTCGGATTGATACCAAATTTTGCGTGTAAATCTAAAATGACATTACGGAACTATTTGTGGTCTCGTAATTCTATTTGGACCTTGATATTAGCAAAACTTTCTCCAAACCATATTTAAAGACCTTTAAGAACCAACTTTCAATATAAGGCGCCGAAATGCTCCTGGGTCATCCAAAACCCGATCCGCACATACACCCAAGTCCGAAATCATCATATGAACCTATTGAAACCGTCAAATCCCAATTCTGAAATCGTTTACTCAAAATATTGACCAAAGTCAAACTTGGCCTTTTAAGCCAACCTTAAGGAACCAAGTGTTCCGATTTCAACCCGAACCCTTCCAAATCCCAAACTAACCATCCCCGCAAGTCATAAAACAGTAAAACCATGCACAGGGAGTTACTAAGGGAAACGAGGTTCTAGAAAGCGAAACGACTAGTCGAATCGTTACATTCTCCACCTCTTAAACAAACGTTCGTCCTCGAACAGGTTTAGAATCATACCTGGAGTGCTGAACAAGTGAGGATATCTGCTCCGCATGTCCTCCTCGGACTTCCAAGTCGCCTCCTCGACTTGTTGGCTCGTCCATTGGACCTTCACCATAGAAATCCTCTTGGACATCAACTAGCGATCCTACTTAGTAATAATAGCAACTGGCTCCTCCTCGTACACCAAGCTCTCATCTAACTAAATATTTCTAACGTCTAACACATGTGAAAAGTCGGGATGATACCCCCAGAGCATCGACACATGAAAAACCGGATGAACTCCCAATAGACTGGGAGGCAAATCAAGCTCATAAGAAACTTCCCCAACTCGCCTCAACACCTCAAATGGGCCTAGAAACCTAGGTCTCAACCTTCCCTTCTTCCCAAACTTCATGATCCCCTTCATCGGCGAGACTTTCAAGAGAACCTTCTCACCCACCATGAATGACAAGTCACGCACCTTCGATCTGCATAACTCTTCTGTCGAGATTGTGTTGTGCGGAGTCGCTCTTGAATCAACTTCACCTTCTCCAAGGAATCCTTCACCAAATCGGTACCATGCAATCTCGTCTCACCGGGCTGGAACCACATAATGAGAGAAGGAGATAGTCGACAATATAAAGCCTCAAACGGAGCCATCTTAATACTGGACTGGTAACTGGTGTTATAAGCAAACTTGGCGAAAGGCAAGAATTGATCCCACTGTCCCCAAAAGTCAATCACACTTGCCCGGAGCATGTCCTCCAAGATCTAAACTATCCGCTCTAACCCCCCCTCAGTCTGTGGATGAAACACAGTGCTGAGCTCTATACGGGTCCCCAAATAACTCTGTAAAACTCTCCAGAAATGCGAAGTGAACTGAGGGCCTCTATTTGAGATGATGGAAACAGGCACACCGTGCCAACCAGACTATCTCACGAATATAAATCTGGGCCAACCTCTCTGAAGTATAAATAGTCGCAACTGGAATAAAGTGTGCTGACTTGGTCAATAATGACCCAAACTGCATCGAACTTTCACAAAGTCCGTGGCAACCCAACTATGAAATCCATAGTGATGTGCTCCCACTTCTACTCGGATAGTCATCCACTAGAGTAGGCCTCCTGGCCTCTGGTGCTCATAATTAACCTGCTGGAAATTTAAGCATCTAGCTACATTCTCAACTATGTATTTCTTCATCCGCCGCCCCCAATAATGCTGCCTCAAGTCACGATACATCTTCGTAGCACCTGGATGAATGGAATACTGAGAATTGTGTGCATCTTCTCCCTTAAGCCATCGACATTAAGAACACATAGACGACCCTGGAGTCGCAGGACACCATCCTCTCCAATAGAAACCTCCTTGGCACAACCCTATAGTATCGTCTCTCTAAGAATTGAAAAGTGCGGATCATCAAGTTGTCGAGCCTTGATCTTCCCCAATAATGAAGACTGGCAACAACACATGCAAGAACTCGGTTGGGCTCTGAAATATCTAACCTCACAAGTCTGTAAGCCAAGGATTGAATGTCCAATTCTAGTGGCCTCTCCTCTTCTGAAATGAACGCCAAGTTGCCTATAATCTCTGCCTTCCTGCTCAAGGCATCCGCAACCACATTCTCCTTGCCCGAATGATAAAGAATATTGATGTTATAATACTTCAACAACTCAAGCCATCTATGCTGCCTCAAATTGAGGTCCCTTTGTTTGAACAAATGTGACAAACTGCGATGATCGGTGTAAACCTCACATGACACCCTATATTGATAATGCCTCAAGATCGTAGGAGCATGAACAATCGCGACCAACTCCAAATCGTGCATAGAATAGTTCTTCTCATGGGGCTTCAGGTAACATGAAGCATATGCAATAACTCACCCCTCCTGCATAAATACACAACACAAGCTAACGCGTGAAGTGTCAGAATACATCATATACATCCCCGAACCGGAAGGCAACATAAGGGCTTGTGTTGTGGTCAAAGCTATCTTGAGCTTTTGAAAGCTCACCTTCCAATCATCGGACCAACAGAAAAGAGTACCCTTCTGGGTCACTCTAGTCAAAAATGTTGCAATGGATGAAAAGCCCTCCACAAACCGGCGCTAATATCCTGCTAACCTCAGGAAACTTCTTATCTCAGTCACCGAAGTAGGACGAGGCCAACTTTGAACCGCCTCAATCTTCTAGGGATCCACCTTAATACCCTTGCCTGATACAACATGCCCCAAGAATGCCACAGAATCTAACCAAAACTCACACTTGGAGAACTTAGCATAGAACTTCTATTCCCGCAAGGTCTAGAGCACTACTCTCAATTGTTGCTCGTGCTCCCTCAGGCTACGTGAGTAGATCAAGATGTCATCAATGAATAAAATGAGGAAAGAATCAATATAAGGCCTGAACACCATGTTCATCAAATCCATAAACGTTGCTGGGGCATTAGTCAAGCCGAAAGACATCTAGAAACTCATAATGGCCATATCTAGTACGGAAGGTAGTCTTCGGAATATCTAAGTCCTAAATCTTCAACTGATGGTACCCCAATCTCAAGTCAATCTGAAAACACCCTCTCACCCTACAACTGATCAAACAAATCATCAATATGCACCAACAAGTACTTTTTCTTAATGGTGACTTTGTTCAACTGGCAGTAATCAATGAACATCCGCATGGTCCCATCTTTCTTCTTCATGAATAGTACAGGTGCACCCCAAGGTGATACACTCGGTCTGACAAACCCTTTGATAGTAACTCCTCAAATTGTTCCTTCAACTCCTTTAATTCCTTCGGAGCCATACGGTACGATGGGATAGATATAGGATGAGTTCCTAGAGCCAAGTCAATACAGAAATCGAAAAGTTAAGAGGGAAACACATCGGCGAACTCCCAAACTATTGGCATTGAATCAATTTTCGGAGACTCTACCGTAGTATCCCGAACATAGGCTAGATAAGCCAAGAAACCATTCTCGACCATATGTCGAGCCTTCATAAAAGATATAACCCGACTAGATATACTGACAGATGAACCCTTCCACTCCAACCTCGGCAACTCTGGCATCGCTAGTGTAACAGTCTTGGCATGGCAATCAAGGATGGAGTGATATGGGGATAACCAGTACATGCCCAGGATGACCTCAAAGTCGGTCATATGAGGCAATTGAAGATTCTTCCTAGTCTCATATCCACATAATGTAACCACACAGAACCGATGTATCCGATCCACAACAACAGAATCGCCCACAGGAGTGGACTCATAAACAGGAGTACACAAGGACTCACGAGAAATATCCAGAAAATGAGCTAACATGGATGATACATATGAATAGGTAGACCCTAGATCAAATAATAGTGAGGCATCCCTATCGCAGACAGAGATAATACCTCTGATCACGTCATATGAGGCTACTACATTTGGTCTGGCCGAAAACGGCATAAAATCTGGTTGGAGCGCCACCTGGCTGGCCTCCACCTCTTGGACGGCGTCTACCCGCTTTCCCTTCGCCTCTGGGCGGTCGGATCGGACAGCTGGTGCGGTTGTTGGAGCTGAAATCATGGGCTGCTAACCCTGCTGCACTGCCTTGCCCCAAAGCCTGGGGAAATATCTCCGCACATGACTAAGATCCCCGCACTCAAAACAACCTATTGACGTGGTGACCTGCTGCCCTGATGTTTGACCTTGATGACCTGAAAACCCACCAAAAGGACACTGAATAGCTGGTGGACGATATGATATCTCTGGCATGGCACTAAAGTAAGCACTGGAAGAACCCTGATGACCGGAATACCCGTTGGAAGAACCTTGGATAGCTGGCGGCCGGTAAGAACTATCCGGCATCACACCGAGATAAGGCCTCACTGGAGAACCTCGAGGAGTTGGTGGTGCTGAATATGGGGGCCTGCTGGGTTGGCCCCTCCCAAAATGACCTCTTCCCCTATTTGGGGCACCTCTAAACTCTCCAGAAAAATGAGACCTCTTGTCCTGCTGCATCTATTCTCTGCCTCTCTGATGGTAACCCTCAATCCTGTGAGCAATCTCTACTATCAACTGATAAAGAGTCCCCATCTCCACCTCTCGAGCCATACTATCTTGAATACCTAATGCAGTACCGCAACAAATTTCCGCACTCGCTCCACCTCAGTAGGGAGTATCATGAGTGCATGGCGAGAAATCTCGAAGAATCTCATCTCATAATCGGTTACAGACAGCTGACCATGCTGAAGCTACTCAAACTAAAATCGTTGATCTTCCCTCTGAGAGCGTGGAAGATACCTGCCCAAGAATAGGTGGGTGTACTGGTCCCAAGTCATGGGAGGAGAATCTGTTGTCTACCAAGAAGATAAGACTGCCACCACCTACGTGCGCTGCCCTCCAAATGAAATGTAGTGAAGTATACCCCGTGAGACTACAATATGCACATGTTGTGCAGTCTGTCCCTACACCTTTCAATGAATTCCTGAGGATCCTCATGTAGCTCACCGCCAAAGACCGGAGGGTAAAGCCTAGTCCATCTACCAAAAGCTTATGCGGCTTCCCGGCTGTAACTAGTCTAGGATCAGGCACAACTGCTGCTACTGGCTAGGCTCCACCAACGGTGAGAGTTCCCGGGGTATTATATACAATGGTTGCATGCCCAAGAGCCTAACGGTAGGGATCTGTGCTCCCCCTCCCGCTTGAGATGTGGCCGGATCTGCTAGAAGTAAACCAGCCTGCGTCATGGAATCCTTGAGCCGTAGCATACAACCCATGACCTCCTGTAAGCCCGGTGTTTTCATGTAGTTGACCGGGGCTGGCTCTGCTGCGGGCACCTCGCCCTGCTTCTCAACTATGGGATCCTCCACTAGATCTGCTGGCAGTGCCACTGGGGCAACTCTGCGACGTCCTCTCCCCCTACCTCGGGTCGGTGTCCTCCCCCGGCCTCAGCCTCAGCCTCTAGCAACAGGGGAAGCAGCTCCCCCCTCAGGTCAGGAATGTCTACTGTGCACGTTCCCACCATCTGTGAGAGGATAGAAGGAAGAAACTTAGTATACCATCAACTGCACGATATGAGATGAATAAAGACTAGTTTCCTAACATCCTATAGCCTCTTCAAGATAAGTACGGAGTCTCCACACCGATCTACAAGACTCTATTAGACTTGCCCATAACTTGTGAGACCTACATGAACCTAGTGCTCTGATACCATGTTGTCATGACCCAATTCACATCAGGCCATGATGGCATCCCAGCAATGTTCCTAGACAAGGCGAAAATGATTAACTTTATAACATTTCCATTTTTACTGATTTCCCATATAGTGATTTTTTTTCCGTAACTTAAAATATTTGACAAGAGGCCGATTTAAATTAACATGTGAAACTAGTAGATATATTTATAACAAAAAGAGTAGAACCCAAAATCCATAAGTCTACTAATACATGCCAAGATCTAGTGTTACAAGTGTATGGGCAACTTAGTAGATTATACTAAAGAATGTCTATCCTACTGTTCGAAAAGGATTAGAAAGAAACCAAAATAAAAAGAGAGACTCTGGCATGCTACTGTATGGCTCAGAAGGGCAGCTCACCCTAGAATCTCAAACCAAATCAAGGATGCGCGCCGGATGCGTATCCAGATGCACCTACCTTAGATCCTGCACAGTTAAGTACAGAAGTGTAGAGTGAGTACATAAAATAATATGTAATCAGTAAGTATCCACTCTAACCTTGAAGAAGTAGTGACGAGGAGTCGACTTGACACTTACTAGGACTAATGATAATAAATCAAAATCATAAGTTAGCATGGATTACAAAGAATGTACAATACTCAACAACAAGAGATGATAAATATCTTTTTCACAATTATTATTTCAAAGAATCAACAAGCGCAAATAATGTCGAGGTCTTACGGTCCGAACGAGCACAATAATATTTAAATGTGCACTACCGAGGGTCGAACGACGTGAACCATAGATGCATCTATTTAATCTGTCAAGGTGCTCAGCCCGCTCTACAATCGAAAATACTTAAATTACACATATTTTCGATAACAGTCAAGTGTTCCATTCATAACCTCAAATGGGTGAAGAATAATCCTTTTGGAGTTATTTTACAATTTATAGAATTATCATTTAAGCAATTTAATTGATAAGTAAAAGGCGCAATTATTTCAAGTATAGCATGATAGGGGTCCTACACTACTCGGACTTAACATAAATAGTAGCTACGCACGGACTCTCGTCACTTCTTACGTATTTTTCCCCTACAAATAGTCACATACATTATTTAATTTGCCTATGGGGTGATTTTCATCTTACAAGGTTAGAAAAGAGACTTACCTCATCTCAAGGCTCGCTTCCCAACTCAGAAACGTGCTCAAACCTCCGAATTTGATGCTAAACGACTCAGAACTAGTGAAACATTATATAAATTGATTAATCTATGCTCAAAAGTTCATATCCCCCCTATTAAAGTGATTACCCGACCTAAAATTCTAGATTCTTAAAATTAAACCCAAGGCCTAAGTGCCCGGATTCCGAAAATTTTCGAAGGAAGTTGTTACTTACAACCTAAGGAACATAAATACATGATTTTCACTAAGCTTCATGATCATTTTCGTGGAAAAATCTCATTTTTATTAAACCCTAGGGTTTTCACCTAAATCCATGATTTCTATTAATTTCCATGTGGGAATCTACCCATAATATATGTATTAAACTGATAGTTAATAGAAATTACTTACCTCACAAAGCTAGGTCAAAATCCCCTCCTTAGAAGCTCTCAAATCGCCCAAGAGTGGAAGAAAATATGATAAAAATTTCCCTAACCTGTAATAAATGAGGCTCACTGCCTCCAGCGATTTCCGCACTTGCGGTCATAGGGTCGCACCTGCGTCCTCACTTCTGCGGACAAGGGTTCGCTTCTACAGAATTCACTCGGCCGTCTGGCGTCGCTTCTGCGGACGGGTTCCTGCTTCTGCGGGAGGAGAGGCCGCATCTGTGAAATCTGGGCTGCCATCCTTTGGTCGCTTCAACGAGGTTTGGCTCGCACCTGTGACTGTCCAAGCGCAGGTGCAGTTTTGACAAATTTGGTGCATCAGCTGCTGCTCCAATTTCTGAACTTGGTCTGGTCCTCGTCCGGTTGATATCCGCCTCCCCCCCCCTCCCCCGAACATAACAACAAGTTTAGAATCATAAAATGGACCCGCTCGAACACTCGGAATTCCCAAAACAACATTAAAGCTAAGAATCGTACCCCAAAACCTATTGATTCAAACTTATGAACTTCAAGTTCTTCTATTCACTCGAAATGCGCTGAAACGTACTTAGACTACTCAGATTAATACCAAATTTTGCGTGAAAATATAAAAAGACATTACAGAACCATTCCCGATCTCGGAATTCCATTTCGACCTCAATATCACCAAAACCTGTTCTAAACCATATTTAAAGAACTTCAAAAACCAACTTTCGATATTAGGCGCCGAAACGCTTCCGGGTCAACCAAAACCCGATTCGAACATAAGACTAAGTCCGAAATCATCATACGAACCTATTGGAACCGTCAAATTCCAATTCTGAGGCGGTTTACTCAAAATATTGACCGAAGTCAAACTTGGTCTTTTTAGCCAACCTTTATGAACCAAATGTTCCGATTTGAACCCAAGCTCTTCCAAATCCCAAACTAACCATCCTCGAAAGTCATAAAATATTAAAAGCATACACGTGGAGTTTTATTAAGGGGAAAGGGGTTCTCGAAAGCAAAACGGCCGGTCGGGTCGTTACATTCTCCACTTGTTAAACAAACGTTCGTCCTTGAATAGGTCTAGAATCATACCTGGAGGGATGAACACGTGAGGATATCTGCTCCGCATGTTCTCCTCGGAATTCCAAGTCACCTCCTTGATTGGTTGGCCCATCCACTAGACCTTCACTGCGGAAATACTCTTGGACCTCAATTGGCGATCCTGCCTAGCAATAATAGCAACTGGCTCCTCCTCGTAACCCAAGCTCTCATCTAACTGAATAGTGCTGACGTCTAACACATGTGACATGTCGGGATGATACCTCCGGATCATCGACACATGGAAAACCGGATGAACTCCCGATAGACTAGGAGGAAAATCAAGCTCATAAGCAACATCCCCAACTCGCCTCAACACCTCAAATTGGCCTGTAAACCTAGGGCTCAACCTTCCCTTCTTCCCAGCCCTCATGATCCCCTTCATCGACGAGACTTTCAAGAGAACCTTCTCACCCACCATGAATGATAAGTCACACGCCTTCGATCTGCGTAACTCTTGTTTTGACATTGTGTTGTGCGGAGTCACTCCTGAATCAATTTCACCTATTTCAAGGAATCCTTCACCAAATCGGTACCATGAAACCTTGCCTCACCGGGCTCGAACCACCTAATGGGAGAATGACATTGCCGACCATGTAAAGCCTCGAACGGAGCAATGTCAATGCTGGAATGGTAACTGGTGTTATAAGCAAACTCAGCCAAAGGCAAGAACTAATCCCACGGTCCCCGAAAGTCAATCACACATGTCCTGAGCATGTCCTCCAAGATCGGAACTATCCGCTCTGACTCCCTGTCAGTTTGTGGATTAAACGTAGTGTTGAGCTCTACATAGGTCCCCAAATCACTCTGTACGGCTCTCCATAAATGCGAATTGAACTGAGGGCCTCTATCTGAGATGATGGAAATAGGCACACCGTGCCAACCGGACTATCTCCCGAATATAAATCTGGGCCAACCTCTCTGAAGTATAAGTAGTCGCAACTAGAATAAAGTATGATGACTTGGTCAACCTGTCAACAATGACCCAAACTGCATCAAACTTTCACAACGTCCGCGGCAACCCAACTACGAAGTCCATAGTGATGCACTCCCACTTCCACTCAGGTATAGTCATCTATTGGAGTAGGCCTCTTGGGCTCCGGTGCACACACTTAACCTGCTGAAAATTTAGGCATCTAGCTACATGCTCAACTATGTCTTTCTTTATCCGTCGCCACCAATAATGATGCCTCAAGTCATGATACATCTTCGTAGCACCTGGACGAATAGAATACCAAGAATCGTGTGCCTCCTCTCCCTCAAGCCATCGACATTAAGAACTCATAGACGACCCTGGAGTCACAGGACACCATCTTCTCAAATAGAAACCTCCTTGGCACAACCATGTAGTATCGTCTCTACAAGAACTGCAAAGTACGGATCATCAAACTGTCGAGCCTTGATCTTCCCCAATAATGAAGACTGGCAACAACTCGGTTGGGCTCTAAAATATCTAACCTCACAAGTTTGTAAGCCAAGGACTGAATGTCCAAAGCTAGTGGCCTCTCATCTGCTGAAATGAACGCCAAGCTGCCCATCCTCTCCGCCTTCCTGCTCAAGACATCCGCAACTGCATTCGCCTTGCCCGAATGATAAAGAATAGTGATGTCATAATCCTTCAACCACTCAAGCCATCTACGCTGCCTCAAATTGAAATCCCTTTGTTTGAACAAATGTTGCAAACTGCGATGATCAGTGTAAACCTCACATGACACCCCATATAGATAATTCCTCCAGATCGTAAGAGCATGAAAAATTGTGACCAACTCCGAATCGTATACTGGATAATTCTTCTCATATGGCTTCAATTGACATTAAGTGTCAAAAGTGTATGGTAAACTTATAGATTATACAAAACAATGTCTCCTACTATCCGAAAAGAATTAGACAGAAACCAAAATAAAAAGAGAGACTATGGCATGCTGCTGCACGGCTAAGAAGAGAAGCTCACCGTGGACAAGGGTCCGGTTCCGCGGAATTCACAGGGTCATCTGGGGTCGCTTCTACGGACAGGTTTCCGCTTCTGTGCAGGAGGGGCCGCATCTACAGAACCTGGCTTCCCTTCTTCTGCGAGGCTTGGCTTGCACGTGCGGCCGGCCAAGCGCAGGTATGATTTTGACAGATCTGGTGCATCAGCTGCTACTCTAATTTCTCAACTTGGTCTGGGCCTCGCCCGATTGACACTCTGGACCTCCGGGGCCCCGCCCGAACATATCAACAAGTTTGGAATCATAAATGAACTCTCTCAAACTCTCGGAATGCCCGAAACAAAATTAAAACTAAGAAGCACGCCCCAAAACCCATTGATTCAAACTTATGAACTTCAAGTTCTTATATTTACTTGAAATGCGTTGAAACGTACTTAGACTACTCGGATTGATACTAACCATAAAAGAATCATCCGACCTCAAATCGCCTTCCAAAACTCGAAATTATGGTCCATGAAGTTTCTACCATTTCCCCCCATATGTCCAACTCAACTCCCTAATTATAAAACAAAAATAATGATAGATTCATGAAGTATAGCCCAATCCGAGTTAGAACACTTACCCCAACAATTTCCTTGAAGAAGCCTCAAAATATCGTCTCCCACCGAGCTCTCAAACTCCCAAAATCGAAATGGGAAATCAACCCTCGAAATCCCCCTTTTATGCCCAATAAACTCGCTTCTGCGAGCCCTCAACGGCACCTGCGGTACTGCACCTACAGGAATTGTATCGTAGGTGCGGAAGTCACTTGTGAGGGCTGGGTCCGCATCTGCGGCAAGGGGCCTGCACCTGCACGTGCGTGCCTACAGACCCGTGTCCTCTTTTGTGGTCTTCTTCCGCTCTTGCGGCCACTGAGCGCTTCTGCGGTCTTCTTCCGCTACTGCAGCCACTGAGCGCTTCTGCAAACATCGCAAATGTGATACCTTCTTCACACCTGCAATCCCAGGAAACTCCTTTCCTTTCCACTTCTCCGCTTGCCTCCCCGCAATGTCGATCCCGCACCTACGGTCTCCCTACTGCAGGTGCAAAAACACTAGAACTCAGGTGGCTTCAGCAATTGCATAAGTCCAAACTTCAGTCCGTTAAGCATCCGAAACACACCCGAGGCCCCCGGGACCTCAACCAAACATACCAACCAGTCCCAAAACACCATACGAACTTAGTAAAGCCCTCGAATCATAACAAACAACGCTAAAAACACTATTCACCCTTCGATTCAAACCTAAAGAACTTGAAACTTCCAAATTTGACAACCGATGCCGAAACCTATAAAACCACGTCCAATTGACCCTAAATTTTTCACACAAGTCCTAATCAAGCTTACGGACCTACTCCAACTTCCGGAATTGGAATCCGACCCCGATAGAAAAGTCCACTACCGCTCAAAATCTCCAAAACTTTAACTTTCGCCATTTCAAGCCTAAATGAGCTACAGACCTCAAAAACACAATTCGGACACACCCCTAAGTCCAAAATCACCTAATAGAGCTAACGGAACTGACAGAACTCCATTCCGAAGTCGTCTTCACACAATTCTGACTACAGCCAAAATTCTAAGACTTAATCCTAGACCAAGTCTATACCCAATAATCTGGCCTCGCCAACCTCGAACCAACCTACTGGGGACCGGCACCACCTACCATACAGATCCTCATATGGTGCCATCTGGATGATTGACTGATAACTGTTGTTGTAGGCAAACTCCACAAGTGGAAAGAACTTATCCCACAATCCTCCAAACTCTATCACACACACATGGAGCATATCCTCTAATATCTTAATAGTGCGCTCGGACTGTCTGTCCTTCTGCGGGTGAAATGTTGTGCTCAACTACACTCGGGTACCCAACTCATGTTGTAGGGCTCTCCAAACCGTGATGTAAACTGCGTACCCCCAGTCAGAGATGATAGATACTGATACGCCATGAAGCTTGACGATCTCGCAGATGTAGATTCGAGCCTGCTGCTCGGAAAAATATGTAGTCATCACAGGAATGAAATGAGCTGACTTGGTCAGCCTATTCATAATCACTCAAACTGCATCAAGCCTCAGCTGAGTCCGTGGGAGTGCAACAACGAAAACCATAGTGATCCGCTCCCATTTCCACTCTGGAATCTTTAACTTCTGAAGCAACCCACCCGGTTGCTGATGCTCATACTTCACCTGCTGGCAATTAAGGCACCGAGCCACATACTCCACTATGTCCTTCTTCATCCTCCTCCACCAGTAATGTTGCATCAAGTCCTGATGCATCTTCGCAGCACCCGGACGAATGGAGTACTGCGAGCTATGAGCCTCCTGAATAATCAACTCACGCAAACTATCTACATTAGGCAACCATAGCCTGCCCTGCATCCTCAATGCACCATGATCCCCAATAGTGACCTCCTTCGCATCACCGTGTTTGACTATGTCCTTAAGGACAAGTAGATGGGGTTCATCATACTGACATTCCCTGATACGATCATAGAGAGAAGACCAAGAGACCACACAAGTCAACACTCAACTCGGCTCAGAAATATCCAATCTCACAAACTGGCTAGCTAAGTTCTGAACATCAAATGCTAAGGGTCTCTCTACTACTCGAAGATATGCTAAACTCTAAAAACTCTCTGCCCGCCGACTCAGAACATCGGCCATCACACTGGCCTTCCCCCGGTGGTACAAAATGGTGATATCATAGTCCTTAAGTAGCTCCAACCACCTCCACTGATGCAAGTTAAGATTCATTTTCTTGAACAGGTGTTGCAAACTCCGATGATCGGTGTAAATCTCACAAGGAACACCGTATCAATAAGTGCCGCCAAATCTTCATGGAATGAACAATAGCTGCTAACTCGAGGTCATGGACAGGATAGTTCTTCTTATGCACCTTTAGTTGTCTGTACGTGTAGGCAATCACCCTACCGTCCTGCATCAACACCGCGCAAAGACTAATCCTTGATGCATCACAATATAAGTGTAGGCAATACCAATACTGAGGTTGTAGTTAAAGTTGTCTTGAGCTTCTGAAAGTACTCCTCACACTCCTCTATCCACCTTAATGGAGCACCCTTCTGGGTCAGCCTGGTCATAGGTGCTGCAATAGATGAGAATCCCACTACAAAACGACGGTAATATCCCGCCAAACCAAGAAAATTACGGATCGCCGTAGCTGATGACGGTCTAGGCCAACTCCGCACTACCTCTACCTTCTTCGAATCTACCTTGATCCCATCACTCGATAATACATGACCCAAGAATTCCACTGAGTCTAGCCAAAACTCGCACTTTGAAAATTTTGCATAAAACTTCTTTTCTCTCAAGGTCTGAAGCAAAGTCCTCAGGTGCTGCTCATGATCCTCCAGAGTCCGGGAGTACACCAAGATGTCGTCAATAAACAAAACGACGAATGAGTCAAGATAAGGCTGGAACACACTGTGCATCAAATGCATAAAAGTTGTTGGGGCATTGGTCAGCCCAAAAGACATAACAAGAAACTCATTTATCTGGTCCTGAGAGCAGTCTTCGGGATATTTGGATCCCGAATCTTCAACTGATGATAGCCTGAATGTAAGTCAATCTTGGAAAACACCCTGGCACCGTGTAACTGATCAAATAATCCATTAATACGAGGCAATGGATACCTGTTCTTCACTATAACTTTGTTCAGCTGGCAATAATCAATACAAAGACGCATAGAACCATCCTTTTTATTCACAAACAAGACTGGAGCACCCCAAGGTGACACACTGGGCTGAATGAAGCCCATATTAAGCAACTCCTGCAACTGCTCATTCAACTCAAGAGGAGCCATACAGTATGGAGGAATAGATATGGGTTGAGTGCCCGGTAACAAATCAATGCGGAAATCAGTATCTCTGTCAGGGGGCATGCCCGGATGATCAGCTGGAAACACATATGGGAATTCCCTCACTACTGGAATTGACTCAACCGTAGGGGTATCAATACTGACATCTCTCACATAAGCTAGATACGTGTGTTGATACCCAATTTTCCCTCATATATATATATATATATATGTGCATCATCATTTAGTTTATAAGAATATACAAGTATTTTTCATTATTTTCCATAATTTTTAAAGGCTTTAAATCGATTTATTTCTATATTCTTATTATATAAATATCCAGTAATTATCCTTCAAATTATTTTTATGATGATTTAATCATATAAACTTATCATTTACACAAACATGATATTTTAAATATTTTTCATTACATTTTTATAATTACATTTGCATTTTAGGGCTAATTAGATATTTTTGCAATAATAGCCCATATTAATGTATAATTACATTAGTTATGCAGAAAATGACTTTTTAGATTCTTATAATTCTAAGTAATTATTTTTAATCATTTTTCTTCATAAATGATATTTTTTCTATTTATCAATTACTTTTATAAATTATTTTTTTATTAAATATTGGGTATTTAGAAAACTAGCCTAAAAAAATACCTATCCATTTTCGGACCAATTTCTGGCCCAAATCTAACACCCTAGACCAAATAACCCCCAGCCCAAATAAATTAACCCAACCCCACAACCCGGTCGTAACTTGTTTAACCACCCGACCCAAGACCCCTTTTAAATCGGGGCCGCTGATCTCTGAGATCAACGACCCACATTACACCCTCCCTTTTAATTACCACTCAAACCCCCTAAATATAATCACTTCCTACCGTCCACCTCCCTCAAATCCCACCTCCCTTATCCCTCTTAAGAACCCTAGTCGTCGCCTCCCCTAAGACCTTTCCTAATCCCACACGATATGGGATTCTATGGCTACCCTATGCCATACATGGCCTCTCTTTGATACTGGATCCTTTTCTATATTGCTTTCCTAACATGGCAAGCAGATAACATAAGAATCGAACTAAAATCAGTTCAGATCCTTGACTTTTCTGATTATTCTTTCTATATTCATCATGTTCCCTATTGTAAGTACAAATATTTCTATATCTTCTGTTGATTATTACTTACCCTAAATTAGGATTTTCAGATCTCTTTTAAGTGAACCAAAATAGGTTCGATCCTCTGATTTTAGGTATTATTATGTCTATGTTCACCTGATATTCTACTATGGCTTGTTTTTATTTTATTTCTGTCAATATTTATTTTTACCCTAAAATTAGGGTTGTCAGATTTTTCTTAATTAGTTCGATTCTCTGATTTTATTACTATTTGTGCTCTATTCATCTTGTGCTACTTTGTTTTTGAATATTCTGTTACTATTTAGTCTTTCCTAAAATTAGGGTTTACTAGCTTACTCTTCTAATTTGATTTTCAATTGATTTATGTGTTTCTTTCCTTTTACGGTCTGATTGTTTATATTTCCTTATTTATGTGCTTGTTCTAATGCTATTATAAACTGATCCCCCTTCCTTTTTGTGGAGGGAACTTTGGAATCACTATTTTTTTCGCTAAAATTGAAGTTTTTCTACTCTATATTTGTTCACTATTCTATTTTGTTTGGATCTTGGCTGGTTGAAAGACAAAGCCACTGGATTTCTACTCTTCTTGACCTCTCGTGGGTGTAAGCATTTCCTGGGTTCTCGAAACTCTTGGAACTTAACACATTCAGGATTCTGGGTCCCTTACTGCAATCTTTTCTTGTTTATCGAATAATCACTAGTTAGTTTCTAAACCTTTGTAATGTTTACTCTATTATGTTAAGCATGTTCTCTGAAACTGCATGATCTAATGCATCTCTTTGACTCTTTTCTTCCTAATTCTGCTTACTAGCTTAATGATGTTCTGCACTTAGCCTAATTAATTTAGACACAATGAAACATGCTTAGTCTAACTTATCATGACTGGAATGATCTGTTTGACTATATGGTTTAATTCATGTTCCCTGCCTAATTCTGAACTTCTATCGACCAATTGGTATTATTAGTGTGCCCTAACTTGGTTAATATACCTGTAATCAGAATATTGTATGCTCCAATGACTATGGTTCTCACCCTATGAACTTCTGTTATGTCCAACTTATACCCTTGATGACTTGTAATCTTTTGAAACTAATATTCTTTAATTTAATACCCTCCATGGTATATAATCCTGTTTGTGTAATACTATTTAAACCTAGGTTAGCATGATCTGACCCCTTTAGTCCTAATTCAATTGCATTGTTTGGTTTCGATAGCCTTGTCACACCTCCTTTTTCCGACACAGGGGTTGGATATGGGAGTTTTTCCAATTAAAGTGACA
>ML432580.1:0-85403 GCA_005239525.1 Nicotiana knightiana
AGACGAGGAAAAAACCTCCTTTATTACAAACATGGGGACTTATTGTTATAAAGTCATGCCTTTAGGCTTAAAAACGCTGGAGCCACCTATCAAAGGCTAGTGACCAAGATGTTCCAGGAACATTTGGGAAAAATGATGGAAGTTTACGTCGATGACATGCTGGTAAAATCAACTCGGGCGAAAAACCATTTCCAGCACCTCTATATTACCTTTGAGATTTTACGTTTGTATAATATGAAGCTGAATCTAGAAAAATGCGCTTTTGGCGTATAATCAGGTAAATTCTTGGGTTTCCTTGTATCAAACAGAGGAATAGAAGTAAATCCTGATCAAATTAAAGCTATAGAAGAAATACCTGATGTACTTATAAGCAAAAAAGAAGTTCAAAGACTAATGGGAAGAATTGCAGACTTAGGAAGATTTATTTCCAAATCTTCCGAGAAAAGTTTTAAATTCTTTGCAGTTCTCAAAAATCAAAATCGATTCGAATGGACTGAAGAATGTCAACAGGCTCTCAAAGACCTAAAGGCTTATCTTTCAAAACCTCTGTTGCTGTCAAAGCCAAAGGAGGGGGAGAGGCTATACGTCTACCTTTCCGTCTCGAAAATTGCTGTAAGTGCAGTATTGGTAAGGGAGAATAAAGGTAAAGAATCTCCTATTTATTATGTAAGCAAGACATTACTAGATGCTGAAACTAGATATCCACATCTAGAAAAGTTAGCCTTAGCTCTAATCATGGCATCTAGAAAATTAAGGNAATAATATATCAGCTTAGGACTGCAATCAAGTCTACGATCTTAGCTGATGTTGTCGCTGACTTTAGTTATAGCACTGTCCCTGAAGTGGAAAAAGAGTTACAACTCTTCAACGGTGCTAATCCGGGTCTATGGACCCTATTTACAGATGGATCTTCCAATATAAAAGGTGCCGGCTTAGGCATAGTCTTAATATCACCCACGGGTGAAAAGACATGACAGACTATCAAATGTTATTCGATAACTAACAATGAAGAAGAGTATGAAGCTGTTATTGCAGGACTAGAACTCGCACGAGAGCTTTCAATCGAGCAAATCGTAATCAAAAGCGACTCCCAACTGGTAGTAAATCAGATGCAAGGGACTTATATCGCTCGAGAGACTCGGATGCAACAATAGTTGGAAAGGCACGAGAGCTCGTGAGACAATTCAAAACATGGAAGGTAGTACAAATACCTAGAGAGGAAAATGCAGAAGCAGATGCATTAGCTAACCTCGCAGCAGTAACAAAGTAACAAACAAAGACAATGCTATTGCCGTGTATTCCATTCAGCGATCGACCAGGATAAAAATGTGGTAACTTTCAACAATTTAACCTTGGATTGGAGAAATTAAATCCTAAATTTTTTGTAGAATGGCACCGTACCTGAAGATAAGAAAACAGCTCAAGCACTTCGCCGCAAAGCTGCACGGTACTGCTTCATTCGCAACTCATTTTATCGCAAGATGTTCGGAGGGCCCCTAGAAAAATGCCTCGGGCCTAACCAAATGGAGTTTGGGATGTAAGAAGTCCACGCAGGACACTGTGGAAATCACTCAGGGGCGAGATCCTTAGTAAAAACCCTAATCAGAGCTGGATACTATTGGCCTAAGATGGAAGAAGAGGTCGAGAACTTCGTATCCAAATGCGACAGATGCCAAAGGTTTGCCAATAACATGCATCAACCCGCGGAATTACTGCATCCAATAATATCCCCATGGCCCTTCATGAAATGGGGTATGGACATAGTGGGACCTCTTCCCACAGCTAAAGGATAGGTACGGTTTTTGCTCGTGCTAACCGACTAATTTACAAAATGGGTAGAGGCGGAAGTGTTCAAACAGGTGCGAGAAAAGGAAGTTAAAAGCTTCTTATGGCGAAACATAATATGCCTCTTTGGGATACCAAAGGAGATCGTGTGTTATAATGGCCCACAATTCATAGGCTCGCAAATCACAGAATTCTTCGAAAGCTGGCAAATCAAACGGATCACTTCAACGCCATACCACCCCATGGCTAGTGGTCAAGCTGAGTCAACGAATAAAGTCATCATCAACAATCTAAAGAAGCGGCTAGATAAAGCCAAAGGAAATTGGCCTGATGAGTTACCAACGATACTATGGGCATAATAAACAACTTCAAAAACAACCACGGGAGAAACTCTGTTTGCACTTGTCTATGGCTCAGAAACCTTAATACATGTGGAGATTGGCGAACCAAGCATAAGGTTTACAATAGCCACTGCGGAAGCAAACGACGACGAATTGATGACCAATCTGAACTTGCTCGAAACACGGAGAGAAGCAGCACTAATACGGATGGCAGCACAGAAACAAATCATAGAGCGTTATTACAACCGTAAAGATCATCTCAGATACTTCAAGATTGGGGACTTTGTCCTAAAAAAAGTCTTTAAATCAATGAAAGAAGTAGGTGCAGGAAAGCTAAGTCCAAACTGGGAAGGACCCTACAAAGTCCGAGGCATAGCTGGGAAGGGTGCCTACGAGCTAGAAGCTATGGACGACAGAATCCTACCAACAAGTTAGAATGCCATCCACTTGAAGAAGTACTACTTCTAAGCGAAGTACCCCCCCGTCAGGTATCACACGTTCGATTTTATTTTGAACATTTAAAATTTTACTAACATTTTTAGATGATAGGCATAAAGCTAACCCATGACCAGATGATGATATTAGACCTACAAAGACGCGAGGAAGTAACTAAACTCCCGGTCTAGGGTTACACTTTCTGATGGACGTTTTAAAGGGTTAAGCAGTCATTATCTAAAAACTATATACCTTCGAGTCCCGTATGTTTTTCCTTTTCAGAAAAGGACCATAAGGAAGGAATAGCCAAGTGCTCGAGATTTCATTCTTCAAAGCTCAAACACTTGAGGGACTACAGTATGGAAGGCAAAGACGAAGCAAAAAAGACTATCAAAAAGTCAAAGCTCGAAGCCTGAAGATCCATCTACCCAACAAGTCAAGTGATACGTGCAAAATCGAAAGAGCCAAAGATTCAAACACAAAGCCTAATCCAAAAAACCTTCGAACATGTTCAGGATAAAAGGCAAAATGTTAGCTACGAGGAAGAAATGTGCATCTTTGTACTTATTCAAAAGGTCAGACTATTGTAACTAAAAACAGTTGCAAAATCTTTGTACTCATATAACTGTTATCAAATAAAATAGTTACGGATGTAAGAGCATTTCCCTCATGCTTATTGAAAACTGTTTTCAAACAAAAACAGTTACGGGTAAAAAACCCAACTTGAATAAAAACTGTTACGAACGAAAAATAGTTGCTCTCTTGTATTAACTCGGAAAAACTGTTACATACAAAAAACAGTTATGAAATACAAGTGTATATCAAATCTGTTAAAAGAAAACAGTTGCAATATGAGTTTTAGACAATAATCAAACACACGTAAAATGTTGTGAAAGTTCAAACCAAAAAACAACTTTCCTCAGAAACATTCTTAAACATGTGAAAAATTCATATCACTCTATTGCATTATTACACCTTTATGAAGTTGAGACGTCTTCTTCATTAAGTGTCGATAAAACAAGGGCCCTCTTTCATATATTATGCCTATTACAAAAAAGCACACATTTATTATGACACCGTGCCTATTACGAAAAGGTACTAGTAATCTAAAGCATTCTATATGCAAAACTCAGAGGTAAAACTAAAACCTCAAAAAATAAAGCATGCAAAAGACTTAAAGAGTGAAACAGAAACTCAACGGAAAACAAAAGTCGTACTTGAATTAATATATTAAAATGGCTAAGTATTAACTTATACTTAGTCGTATAGATTTTTTCTATATACATTGAGGTGCCCCTAAGTTGTCATTTTGGGACATTAAAGAGATCCAATTTAACCCCGATGGGAATGGGCTAACCATCAATTGAGACAAGGAAAAAAAAAGGGAGGAACCAACTTCTTAAACTTCATCAGGAGGGGAGTTGACTTCACTAGCAGAAGGAGCGGCTTGGGACGAAGAGACTTGAGCAGCAAGAGCCTCACCATCAGGTGAGGAGAGATTCTGACCTTGTTGAGCCTTCTTAATGGACTCCTTGATTTTTGCAATTTTGGTATTAAGGTCGAAACTTTCTCGGATCATTTCAGTCAATGTGTCGAGGCGAGATTTCATATACGCCCAACTAACATCGACAACTTCCCTGTTTTCAAGAGCTTCATAATCCTTCTCCCATAGCATAACATGAGCTCTTAGTTCATCCCTCTCAATCACAGCAACATCATTAGAGGCCTTTAAAGGAGCGAAAGACCTTTCCAGGAATTGAACTTTCTCCAAAGAGTTGCGAAGATTCTCCTGGGTCTGAGTAAGACATTGCACTAGTTCGCCCGAATACTTCTCCTTTTGGTCCAGTAAGGCCTTCAAACTCCTGACCTCTTCCGATGCACGAGATAGCTGCTCTGCGAATGAGGACTCTAGGACGCTCTTATCCTTGTCTGCTTGATCAGAGGATGCCTTCTCCATAGCCAACCCTGTCATCATGACCCTCACTTGCTGCTCCAAGGTACATTTTTCTTCTTCTACGGCTTCCATGTTGAGCCTTAAGCTTTCATATTGTTCTTTCCAGTTACCTGCTTCAACATGCCACTCCTTTAATTCCTACTCCGTATAAGAAATCCTTTTCATAAGCTCCGTGCCAATAAGATTGATCTGCAAAAGAAATCCAATTAGATATGGTAAATACATTCATGAGAATGAGCACAAGAAAATGCATTTTACCTTTAAAGAAGTATGCACAATTTCATTAGCCCATGTAAGGGTGCTATGGCTATCCAACTTAGCTCTCTCTGTCGGGCCTATCAACAATATCAACCACACATCATGCTGGCCAGACTTTTTAAAGAGACTACCCTCTGCTGGAACTTCTATAAGCACCTGCCTCATCTCTCCGCTAGAAGACCCTACTTCTGCAACAGAAGGCACTGAAGCAGGTAGAGATGCAGGAGCCACGGGTGAGGAAGTTTGAGGGGCCGAAAAATCCACGGGAGAGGGAGTAACGACAGGACCAGGAATAGCCACGGGAGCAGGAGAAATAACTAGAACAGTTGAAGGGAGTTCTCTAAGATAAGGAGAGAAAATAGCCAAGAGAGCTTCATCAGCAACAAAACCAAAGGCTTTACGGAACAATTGGCCAACATATTCACGCACGGGAGAGGGAGTAGCATCCTCGGAGGCAGAAAGTCCAACTTCAGGCAGGGAAGGCACGATGACAGGTGTAGACTCGTCGTCTGAGACCACCTTCCTTTTGCATGACCTATGGACCAAAGTGCCCTCCTCTTCCTCCTCTTCTCCCGAGGTCCTTGACCCACCTTCTTTTCTCTTTGAAGAAGAAGAGCCTGAAATGATCTCCTGGGTCTGAGGCAGGGATAACTTGGGAACAGGCGCGGGTGCAGAAACTCCACGAGCAGGAAACCCTGTCAAAAGGAAAGGGTTAAAAATGCTCAAAGGAATAAACAAGTATAAATAAAAACTTCACTTACCATGAGTCTTAACTCTCCAACCAAACCTCTCAGTGAGGTACTTCCACGAACGTTCTTCCAATGGAGCGATTAACAAAAGTTTTTCTACCCAATCTCTGAAATCGGAGACATTCTCGACGGCTCCCATGATTGCTGCAAAAAGAAGAAACAACTACGGTATTGATAAAATATCTAAAGCAAAAAGCAATTAATGTGATAAAAAATGTACTCACGTGCAAAATTCAACTTCTCAGGGAAGGGAAGATTTTCTTCACCTACTAAACCAACATTAGGAACAACAACATATCGAAGAAACCAACCTCGATCCTTATCATCTTCAGAAGTCACTAACACCCTTTTACTCCTAGCAGCTAGGGTAAAAATTCCCTAACGGAACAATATTAGGGAATATAGGTGAATAAGATAATGAAAGGTAAAGGGGATCGAAGCTAAGGTATCCAAGTATCTAAGACATGCAACAACTCGCCATGCAAGAGGACCGATTTGTCCCAAGGAAATTTTGAAAAATTGACATAACTCGATGATCACTGGGTCGATGGGAGGCTTGAACCCTAATGTAAAGGGATATGTATAAATAAAAGAATGCCCCATCTTGTAAGACGTTATTCTTTAATTACTGTTTGGAACGATTACAGGAAAATCGGAACTCCAATAACAGTCCCTGCGTATAAGAGGAATTAAACCTTCAGTGAGTTGGGTAGGGTACTTGTCAATACTATCAAGAGATGATAATGAAGAAACTTGATCTCTAAGGGCCTGACTATCCCTAGCGAAGCTGAACTCTGAAGGTACTATTTCATCGACCCTTGGTTCGCGCAAAGGTTCGTGACGTTCTCTATCTTTGGATGAAGATCTAGAAGCCCCAGCCCTCGGAGAAGTTAAAGAGCTAGAAGAAAGAGGAGAAGTAATTTGAAAAGAGGAAGAACCCCTTGAAGGAGTAGAACCTAAACTCCTCAACCTACAGCCTCTCCTACTCTGTGTTGGAGCTGAAGAGGGAGTTAAATCATCTACGTTTATGACTCTCTAAGATTGGTTTGAAGAAGACATATCTACAAAGACAATGAAAAATTTCTTTACAAATAAAGTTTGAAAGTTAGAAGTTTTTCGTGAAAGAAAATAAAAGGGGTATTTATACTCGAAGACAATCGTCAAAATGGAAAAAAAAATGATGTGAAAGCCATAATTGAAGATGTCACTTCATGACTGATGCAACTGCAAAAAAGCCATAAAAGGCGCTGAACAATTGCAGAACCAACCCGGGAATGCCATGTGGCATAAGCATTAAATGAATGTGACAAGCGGCGCTTACGTACAGAAAAAGATGCAATGATTCGAGTGAAGCGACGGTAAAATATTCCCGCCATAAATGAGTATCCACTTACCAAATATTAATTGATAAATATATGGTAAGTGGGGGGACTATCTGTATTGGTAAAAAAGAGCTTCACATATGTAATAAATCTTGATGACTCAGGAGTCAACGTGGAGAAATGAAGACACGACAGCCGGATGGGACTCTATGAAGAGGTATGAGGCAAAGAGGCATGGAAAAGCACACCCACGGGTTGATTAGCTACGTAAGTCTCAACCCGATTAAGAAGATTAAAAGACACGGTCAAAATGTATCTGGGCGGAATAAAGGGAAGATTCAGAGATTTTCAAATTAGTGATCCACACGTTACACAACATTCACGCAACAGTTACAGTTGCTCATTGTAATGTTACATTAATGTCATAATTAGTCAATAATTCTCAATCACTGAAAATGGCAGATGTTATATTAGGAAATTCCTTATATAGGGAATAAAATATAACCTGTAAAAGATCATCCGAACTACTATTGCAATACACTTTACTTTTCGTGCATCTCATTGATTTTTTATTAATTACTTACAATAATCAGTACTACCTTGGTTATCAGAAACCCGTGTTCATCCTAAAAATAGCTTTGGTCAAAGGATCTAATTCTTTGGTTAAACATTGAGGCCTCCGATGCGGTTATCACAGGCATGATTTCAGTTTGCAGTAGGGATGCTTCAGTTCTATTTGATCCAGGGTCCACATATTCCTATGTGTCATCTTATTTTGCTCCTTATTTGGTTATGCCTCGTGATTCTCTGAATATTCCTGTATATGTGTCTACACCGGTGGGTGATTCTATTGTGGTAGATCGTGTCTACCGTTCGTGTGAAGTGGTGAGGGTGGTCTTGAGACTAGTCTAGATCTTCTACTCCTGGATATGGTAGATTTTGACTTTATTTTGGGATGGATTGGTTGTCGCCTTATTATGCCATACTGGACTATCATGCCAAGACCGGTAACTTATCATTGCCGGGGTTGCCTCGACTGGAGTGGAAAGGGTCTCCTGGTCATTCTTCCAGCAGGGTTATCTAATATATGAAGGCTCGGCGTATGGTCGAGAAGGGGTGTTTGGCCTATTTGGCCTATGTTTGTGATTCTAATGTTGAGGTTCCTTCTATGGAGTCTGTGCCCATTGTTCGTGAGTTTCTAGAGGTGTTTACTGCAGACCTGCCGGGTATGCCACCCGATAAGGATATTGACTTTTACATTGATTTGGCTCTGGGCACTCAACCCATTTCTATTCTGCCATATCGTATTGCCCCGCCAGAGTTGAAAGAGTTGAAAGAACAGTTGCAGGACTTTCTTGATAAAGGCTTTATTAGGCCTAGTGTCTCGCCTTGGGGTGACACGATGTTGTTTATTAAGAAGAAATATGGGTCGATGAGAAAGTGCATAGATTATCAGCAGTTGAACAAGGTTACCATCAAGAATAAGTATCCGTTGCCGAGGATTGATGATTTGTTTGATCAGCTTCAGCGTGCCAAGGTATTTTCGAAGATTGGTTTCAGATCTGACTACCATCAGTTAAGGATTAGGGCATCCGATGTTCCTAAGATAGCTTTTCGCACTCGGTACGGGCATTATGAGTTCTTAGTGATGTCATTCGGGTTGACAAATGCGCTAGCAGCTTTCATGGACTTGATGAATAGAGTGTTCATGCCTTATTAGGCCTAGTGTCTCGCCTTGGGGTGACGCGGTGTTGTTTGTTATGAAGAAATATGGGTCGATGAGGATGTGCATAGTTTATCGCCAGTTGAATAAGGTTACCATCAAGAATAAGTATCCGTTGCCGAGGATTGATGATTTGTTTGATCAGCTTCAGGGTGCCAAGGTATTTTCGAAGATTGATTTCAGATCTGACTACCATTAGTTAAGGATTAGGGCATCCGATGTCCCTAAGGTAGCTTTTCGCACTCGGTACAGGCATTATGAGTTCTTAGTGATGTCATTCGGGTTGACAAATGCCCTAGCAGATTTCATGGACTTGATGAATCGAGTGTTCAGTCCTTTTTTGGATTACTTTTTGATTGTCTTCATTGATGATATTCTGATTTATTCCCGCAGCCGGGAGGAGCATGAGCAGCACCTTCGAGTCGTTCTCTAGACCCGGAAGGACAATCAGTTATATGCTAAGTTATCAAAATGTGAGTTTTGGTTGAGTTCAATTACATTTCTTGGTCATATTGTATTAGCGGAGGGTATTCAGGTGGATCCTAAGAAGATTTCAATAGTCAAGGATTGGCCTAGACCCACATCAGCTATAGAGATCTGGAGTTTCTTTGGTTTGGCGGGCTATTACCGTCGGTTTGTGGAGGGGTTTTCGTTAATTGCAACCCCGATGACCAGGTTGACTTAGAAGGGTGCACAGTTCCGGTGGTCAAAGGAATGTGAGGCGAGCTTCTAGAAGCTCAAGACAGCCTTGACTACGGCGCCGATGTTGGTTTTTCCCACAGGTTCAGGTCCATATACTTTGTATTGTGATGCATCTCGGGTTGGACTTGGTGCAGTATTGATGCAGGATGCCAAGGTTATTGCATATGCTTCACGTCATTTGTAGATCCACGAGAAGAATTATCTAGTTCATGATTTGGAGCTAGCAGCCATTGTTCACGCGCTGAAGATTTGGAGGCATTATCTATATGGTGTGTCATGTGAGGTGTTCACGGATCACTAGAGTTTGCAATATTTGTTCAAGCAGAAGAAGCTAAATTTGAGGCAGAGGAAATGGTTGGAGCTGTTGAAAGACTATGACATCACCATCTTATATCATTCGGGGAAGGCCAACATGGTGGCCGATGCCTTGAGTAGGAAGTCAGCCGGTATGGGTAGTCTTGTGTTTATTCTGGTCGGGGAGAGACCGCTTGCTTTGGATGTTTAGGCTTTAGCCAATCCGTTCATGAGATTGGATATTTCTGAGCCCGACTGTGTTCTAGCTTATACAGTTGCTGGCTCTTCATTATTTGATCGTATTCGAGATCGGTAGTATGGTGATCATCATTTGTGTGTCCTTAGGAACACGGTGCGGAAAAGTGGTGCCAAGCAGATTACAGTTGGCGATGATGGAGTTTTATGAATGCAGGGTCATATTTGTGTGCCCAATGTGGATAGACTTCGTGAGTTGATATTAGAGGAGGCCCATGTTCCTGGTACTCAATTCATCCGGGCGCCGCAAAGATGTATCAGGATTTGCGGCAGCATTATTGGTGGAGGATGATGAAGAAGGATATTGTGGCATATGTAGCTCGGTGCTTGACTTGTCAGCAGGTGAAGTACGAGCATCAGATACCTGGTGGTTTATTGCAATAGATTGAGATTCCTGAGTGGAAGTGGGAGCGTATCACCATGGATTTCGTTGTTGGACTCCCACGGACTCAGAGGAAGTTCGATGCAGTATGGGTTATTGTGGATAGGCTGACCAAGTCAGCACATTTCATCCCTGTGGCAGTTTCATATTTTTCAGAGAGACTGGCAGAGATCTACATTAGGGAGATTTTTCGTTTTCTTGGTGTGCCCATGTCTACTATTTCTGACTGAGGTACGTGGTTTACCTTGCATATCTGGAGGGCAGTTCAGCGTGAGTTGGGCACGAGGGTTGAGTTGAGTACATCATTTCATCCTCAGACGGACGGACAGTCCGAGCGTACTATTCAGATTTTGGAGAATATGCTTCGAGCCTGTGTCATTGACTTTGGAGGTTCTTAGGATCAGTTCTTTCCATTAGCTAAGTTTTCCTACAACAACAACTATCAGTCGAGCATCCTATGGATCCCTATGAGGCATTATATGCTAGGCGGTGTCGGTCACCGGTTGGGTGGTTTGAGTCGGGAGAGGCTCGGTTGTTGGGTACAGACTTAGTGTAGGGTGCCTTGGAAAGGTTAAGATCATTCAGGATAGACTTCGTACAGCTCAGTCCAGGAAAAAGAGTTATGCCGACCGCAGAGTTCGTGATGTGGCATTCATGATGAGAGAGCGGGTGTTTCTTCGGGTGTCGCCCATGAAGGGCGTGATGAGATTTTGGAAGAAGGGAAAGCTAAGCCTTAGGTGAATTGGCCCGTTTGAGATCCTTGATAAAGTGGGAAAAGTGGCTTACAGATTTGTGTTGCCACCGAATTTATCAGATGTGCATCAAGTGTTTCATGTGTCTATGCTTTGGAAGTATCATAGCGATCCAGCCCATGTGTTAGACTTCAGTAGTGTCCAGTTGGACAAGGATTTGACCTACGAGGAGGAGCCGATAGCCATATTAGACCGGCAGGTTCGTCAGTTGAGATCGAAGAGTTATCCTTCGGTTCGTGTTTCATAGAGAGGTCAGCCTGCCGAGGCAGCTATCAGGGAGTCCGAGTCCGATATGCGGAGCCGGTATCCCCATCTTTTCACCGATTCAGGTACTTTTCTATGTCCGTTCGAGGACGAACGTTTGTTTTAGAGGTGGAGAATGTGATGACTCAAAAGGTCATCCCTTGTTTTAAAAGTCAAACTATATTCCGAGGCCTTGAAAACCTCCTTTTGTATCACCTCATGTTGCGTGCATAGTCCAGACATGTATCGGGAAAGCTTTTATGTGAAAACTGAGGAAAATTCTAATTTTGCCTTTAAAATTAAATTTACGTTGACTTCGGTCAACATTTTGGATAAAAGGACCCAGACCCGTGATTTGACGGTCCCGGTAGGTCCGTAGGAAAATATGGGACTTGGGCGTATGCCCGGAATTGAATTCCGAGGTCCCAAGCCCGAGAAATGAATTTTTGAAAGAAATTGTTTTACTAAAATTATAAGAGTTTTTGGAAATATGATTATATTTGAAATTGATGGTATCAGTGTCGTATTTTGGTTTCAGAGCCCGGTACAAGTTTAATATAGTAGTTGAGTGATGCCTGTAATATTTGGTATGGAACGGAGGTCATATGACGTGATTCGGATCCGTTGTGAAATTTGAAAGTTTAAAAGTTCTTGAGATTTATCTTTGATTTTGATGCTAAATTCGCCGTTTAAGATGTTATTTTGGCGATTTGATCGCACGAGTAGGTCCATAGTATGTTTCTGAGGTTGTATGCATGTTTGGTTTGGAGCCCCGAGGGCTCGGGTGAGTTTCAAAGAGGTTTCGGGGTGTTTAGACTTGGGAAAACACTGCTGGTGCACCAGTTCTGGTGTGCCCGCACCTGCAAGCCTAGGGCCGCAGGTGCGAGATCGCAGGTGCGGTCCAACCCGACTTCCCTTTCCCTCAGACGAATTTCCGCAGAAGATGTTCCGTAGAAGCGAATCTCTTTCCGCAGGTGCGGCCCCCAATAAGCCTGTTCATTTCCGCAGAAGCGGAGGATTCTTGCACAGTTGCGACCCAAGCACCGTAGGTGCGAGGGTCAGGCAGTGAAGTTTCTAAAATAGAACTCCAGCCGTTTTCTTTTCAAATTTTCACAAAAGTAGAAGGCTTAGGGAAATTTTCTCAAGAGCTTTTCTTCCCAAAATCATAGGTAAGTGCGCATTAACTATTTTCTTTCAAACCTCCACTGTTCTTCATCAATTTTTATCAAACATTCAAGGGTTTTAATGGTAGAAAATTGGGGATTTGGATAGAGTTAGGGATTTTTGTATAATTGGAATTTAGACCTCATTTTGGGGTCGGATTCCGAAACAAATTACACATTCAGGCTCGTGGGTGTATGGGTAATCGGGTTTTGGTCCGAACTTCATGTTTTGACCAAGCAGGCCCGGGGTCGATTTTTGACTTTTTGGGAAGAATGATAGAAAACCTATAATTAAGCATTGGGGTTGAATTATTTTACCACTTATTGATGTTGTTAAGTTAAATATGTCTAGATACAAGTGAATTGGAGGCGAATTGTAAAGGGAAAGCGGTAATTGAGGCTTGAGTTGGCCGTAGAATCCTAGATAAGTGTTTGTCTTAACCTTAGCTTGAGGGAATATGTATTTTGCCTTATGTGCTACGTGTTAGTGTTGTGTTCAACGTATAGGTGTGGTGACGAGTATCTATACGTTGGTGTCAAGTATGCACGTGAGTCGTATATCGTGATTTATGTGATTTTTCATTCAGCATTATTTGAGTTCAACTTGATAATTATCCATGTTTGTGATATTTCCTTGGTATTAATCATTGTTGAGTACTTTTTCAAGTTAATAATTATTATGTGAAGTTAAGTAACTAAGTGAGGTTGGTTATAGCTGTTTCCCTTGCCGGGATGATATTGATTCTACTGTTGACTCCCTTGCCGGGACATTATGGACTTATTATTTTTGTTTGTATTGTTGATTTCCTTGCCGAATTGTTGTTATTGATTTGTTTGGGAGAGGAAGAGTGTAAAGCACGAAGGGTGATGACGTGCCGTTTTCTATTGATTTATTGTGAGGATGAGAGTAAAAACACGAAGGGTTATGCCGTGCCAGCATTATGATATTAAAAGCACGAAGGGTGATGCCGTGTCGTATTATGTTATTAAAATCACGAAGGGTGATGCCGTGCTGTTTCTATTGATTTATTGTGAGGATGAGAGTAAAAGAACGAAGGGTGATGTCGTGCATTCTATTTATTATTTGGTGAGGATGAGAGTAAAAGAACGAAGGGTGATGTCGTGCATTCTATTTATTATTTGGTGAGGATGAGAGTAAAAGCACAAAGGGTGATATCGTGCACTTGTTTTTATGTTGTTACTTCTGTTGTTTAAATTGATATCAAATTTTTTGCTTTACTTCATTACTTCCATTACTTGATATTTCCTCCCCTCAGCATGTTCCCCTTTCCTTGTATTTAGCTACTTAATTTGGGTTGTTATTATTGTCTCCGTATATGATTAAACTGCAAAGGTTTGGTTGGTTGTCTTGTCCTAGCCTCGTCACTACTTCGCCAAGGTTAGGCTCGACACTTAATCAGTACATCAGCTCGGTTGTACTGATGCTACACTCTGCACTTTTGTGCAGATCCCGGTAAAGGACTCTACGGACCTTAGAGTGAGGAGGCTGCCTTCAGTCCATTGGAGATTCCGAGGTAGTCCTACAGGCGTTCTGAGACAGATGTATTTATTTCGTTCACACCCTTATATGTAGTATTCATCGACCGTCCGTGAAGTTGTGACACCAAATTCTGGGTTTAGTAATATGAATTTCGTAATGGTATTTGATCAAGTTGTTAGACTTTATTTTATTTTGCACTTTTATTTTCGCTGATTTGTACATCACCTGTTGTCTATTAAAAATAAATGAATAAGGTAAATAAACATTAACATTGGCTTGCCTAGCGGGTTCAATGTTAGGTGCCATAATAGTCCCGACGGTGGGAAATTCGGGCCGTGACAAGTTGGTATCAGAGCACTAGGTTGCTTAGGTCTCACAATTCACAGACAAGCTTAATAGAGTCTGAGGGATAGGTACGGAGATGTTTGTGCTTACCCCCAAGAGGCTACACAGTTTAGGAATGACTTCACATCTACTCTTCTAAGTCGTGCAATTTGATTTCTCAAACTAATTGAATTTCTACTCTATTCTTTCGCAGATGGCGAGAACACGTGCTTCTTCATCCACTGATCAGCAGCCCGAGTCCCCAGTTGCAGCTCCTACGAGGGGCCGAGGACGACGTCGAGGCCGTGCTAGAGGCCGAGGTAGGGGCATAGCTCAGCCCAGAGCAGCATCCCCAGTGGCGGAGCCTCAAGTAGATTTTGCTCATGAGGTTCCTGCCCAGACAGTCCCGGTTGGACCAGCTCAGGTTCCCGAGGGGTTCATCGCTACCCCGGTACTCCATGATGCTCTGGTCCGTCTAGTGGGCCTCATGGAGAGTGTCACTCAGGAAGGTTTACTTCCTATATCACTAGCCGTCTCTCAAGCTGGGGGAGGAGCCCAGACTCCCGCTACTTGCACTCCAGAGCAGTTGGCTTCTTAGTTCCAGACTCCAGCACATCTGATAGCTGGGGTAGTTCAGCCGGGTATTGTGGCTCAGACCGATGATGGAGCAACTATGTCTGCTGATGCTTTGTGGAGGTTGGACCGGTTCACCAAGGTGTTTACTACTACATATAACAGTGCATCTTCAGAGGATCCACAGGACTACTTGGATAGCTGCCACGAGGTTCTACGGAACATGAGGATAGTGGAGACCTGCAGACTTGCCGGGTATGCCACCCGATAAGGATATTGACTTTTGCATTGATTTGGCTCCGGGAACTCAGCCCATTTCTATTCTGCCATATCGTATGGCCCCGCTAGAGTTGAAGGAGTTGAAAGAACAGTTGCACGACGTTCTTGATAAAGGATTTATTAGTCCTAGTGTCTCGCCTTGGGGTGCGGCGGTGTTGTTTGTTAAGAAGAAGGATGGGTCGATGAGGATGTGCATAGATTATCGGCAGTTGAACAGGTTACCATCAAGAATAAGTATCCGTTGCCGAGGATTGATGATTTGTTTGATCAGCTTCAGGTTTCCAAGGTATTTTCGAAGATTGATTTGAGATCTGGCTACCATCAGTTGAGGATTAGGGCATCTGATGTCCCTAAGACAGCTTTTCGCACTCGGTACGGGCATTATGAGTTCTTAGTGATGTCATCGGGTTGACAAATGCCCCATCAGCTTTCTTGGACTTGATGAACCGAGTGTTCGGGCCTTATTTGGATTACTTCGTGATTGTCTTCATTGATGATATTCTGATTTATTCCCGTAGCCGGGAGGAGCATGAGTGGCACCTTCGAGTTGTTCTCCAGACTCTGAAGGACAGGTAGTTATATGCCAAGTTTTTGAAATGTGAGTTTTGGTTGAGGTCAGTTGCATTTCTGGATCATGTTGTATCAGCAGAGGTTATCCAGGTGGATCCTAAGAAGATCTCAGCAGTCAAGGATTGGCCTAGACCCACATCAGCCACAGAGATCCGGAGTTTCTTAGGTTTGGCGGGCTATTACCGTCGGTTTGTGGAGGTATTTTCGTCTATCGCAGCCCCGATGACCAGATTGACTCAGAAAGGTGCCTAGCTCCGATGGTCACATGAGTATGAGGCGAGCTTCCAGAAGCTCAAGACAGCTTTGACTACGACGTCGGTGTTGGTTTTGCCCACAGGTTCAGGGACATATACTGAGTATTTTGATGCATCTCGAGTTGGACTTGGTGCAGTGTTGATGTAGGATGGAAAGGTTATTGCATATGCTTCACGTTAGTTGAAGATCCACGAGAAGAATTATCCAGTTCATGATTTGGAGTTAGCAGCCATTGTCCACGCACTGAAGATTTGGAGGCATTATCTGTATGGCGTGTCATATCAGGTGTTCACGGATCACAAGAGTTGGCAATATTTGTTCAAGCAGAAAGAGTTGAATTTGAGGGAGAGGAGATGGTTGGACCTGTTGAAAGACTGTGACATCATAACTTATATCATCCGGGGAAGGCCAATGTGGTGGCTGATGCTTTGAGTAGGAAGTCAGCTAGTATGGGTAGTCTTTCATATATTCCGGTCGAGGAGAGACCACTTGCTTTGGATGTTCCGAATTTTAGCCAATTGGTTCATGAGATTGGATGTTTCTGAGCCCGGCCGCGTTCTAGCTTATACAGTTTATCGTTCTTCATTATTTGATCTTATTCGAGATCGGCAGTATGATGATCCTCATTGCTGTGTCCTTAGGGACACGGTGCGGCACGACGGTGCCAAGCAGGTCACAGTTGGTGACGATCGGGTTTTACAGATGCAGGGTCGTATTTGTGTGCCCAATGTAGATGGACTTTGTGAGTTGATATTAGAGGAGGACCATAGTTCCCGGTACTCCATTCATCCGGGTACCGCAAAAATGTATCAGGATTTGCAGCAACACTATTGGTGGAGGAGGATGAAGAAGGATATTGTGGCATACGTAGCTCGGTGTTGAATTGTCAGCAATTTAATTATGAGAATCAGAGGCCTGGTGGATTGCTTCAGCAGATTGAGATTCCTGAGTGGAAGTGGGAGCGTATCACCATGGATTTCATTGTTGGGCTCTAGTGGACTCAGAGGAAGTTCAATGCGGTATGGGTTATTTTGGATAGGCTGACCAAGTCAGCACATTTCGTCCCTGTGGCAGTTTCATATTGTTCGGAGAGATTGGCAGAGATCTACATTAGGGAGATTGTTCGTCTTCATGGTGTGCCCGTGTCTATTATTTATGACCAAGGTACGTAGTTTACCTCGCATTTCTGGAGGGCAGTTCAGCATGATTTGGGCACGAAGGTTGAGTTGAGCACAACTTTTCATCCTCAGACGGACGGACAGTCCGAGCGTACTATTCAGATTTTAGAGGATATGCTACGAGCCTGTGTCATTGACTTTGGAGGCTCTTGGGATCATTTCTTGCCATTAGTTGAGTTTGCCTACAACAAGAGCTATCAGTCGAGCCTTCAGATGGCCCCTTATGAGGCATTATATGGTAGGCAGTGTTGGTCGCCGGTTGGATGGTTTGAGCTGGGAAAAGCTCGGTTGTTGGGTACAGACTTAGTGCAGGATGCCTTTGATAAGGCTAAGATCATTCAGGATAGACTTCGTACAGCTCAGTCCAGGCAGAAAAGTTATGCCGACCGCAGAGTTCATGATGTGGCATTCATGGTCGGAGAGCGGGTGTTACTTCGGGTGTCGCCCATGAAGGGCGTGATGAGATTTGGGAAGAAGGGCAAGCTAATCCCTAGGTACATCGGTCCTTTTAAGATCCTTGATAGAGTGGGAGAGGTGGCTTACAGACTTGCGTTGCCACCGAATTTATCAGTTGTGCATGCAGTGTTTCATGTGTCTATGCTTTGGAAGTATCACGGCGATCCAGCCCATGTGTTAGACTTCAGCAGTGTCCAGTTGGACAAGGATTTGACCTATGAGGAGGAGCCGATAGCCATATTAGATCGGTAGGTTCGTCAGTTGAGATCGAAGAGTTATCCTTCGGTTCCTGTTCCGTGGAGAGGTCAGCCTGCCGAGGAGCTACCCGGGAGTTTGAGTTCGATATGCGGAGCCGGTATCCCCATGTTTCCCCGATTTAGGTACTTTTCTATGTCCGTTCAAGGATGAACGTTTGTTTTAGAGGTGGAGATTGTGATGACCCAAAAAGTCATCTCTCATTTTATAAGTCAAAATTGTGTTCCGAGGCCTTGAAAACTCCTTTCGTCTCACCTCGTTTTGCATGCACAATTCCGGGCATATAACCGGAAAGCTTTAATGAGATGCCCGAAATTGAATTCTGAGGTCCCAAGCCCGAGAAATGAATTTTTGAAAGAAATTATTTTACTGAAATTATAAGAGTTTTTGGAAATTTGATTATATGAAATTGATAGTATCGGGCCCGTATTTTGGTTCCGAAGCCTGGTACAGGTTTAATATGGTACTTGAGTGATGCCTGTAAAATTTGGTAAGAAAAGAAGGTCATTTGATGTGATTCGGACCCGTAGTTGTGACATTTGAAACTTTGAAAGTTCTTGAGATTTTCCTTTGATTTTTATGCAAAATTCGTTGTTTATGAGGTTATTTTGGCGATTTGATTGCACGAGTAAGTCCGTAGGATATTTTTAAGGTTGTGTACATGTTTGGTTTGGATCCCCGAGGGCTCGGGTGAGTTTCGGATAGGCGTCAGAGTGTTTTCGCACTTAGAAAATCTTGTGAGGGTGCTGTTTCTGGTGTCTGGAAAATTTTCTATGCGAACATGTGGTAATCCACCCGAACGCGAAGAGTAAGTGGGGCTGGGGCTGGGATTTGCTCTATGTGAATGCCATGACCTTGCGTGCGAACGCGGGGCATTGGGAAATTTCTCTATGCGAATGCACCAGGGGGGGGGGGGCTGGCCAGGAACCTAGGAGAGCTATGCGAACGCGACCCCTTATAGGCGAACGCGAAGGCGGGACAAGGCTATGCCTTCGTGAACGCACAACTCATCCTGCAATCGCATAAGTCCTCTAAAAGGATGCCCTTCGCGAATGCGTCAGTGCTCGCGCGAACGCACGGAGTACTGTCGCCCAGCACTTAAAACAGTAGAAAAATGGGATTTTAGCCATAACTTCATTATTTTCAAAACGAAGGAAGCTTAGGGGCGAGTTTCGAAGGGGGATTTCACCATCAAGTTCTAGGTTTGTGTCCTTAAACTAGTTTTCTTCATTTTCCATTAACACCCATGAGATTTGTAGGCCTAAACCTTGTTCTAGAAGGGTGGAAATTAGGGATTTTAGGAGAATTAGGGATTTTACAAATTTTGGGATTTAGAACTCGATTTGGGGTCGGATTCTGAAACTAATTATATATTCGGCCTCGTGGGTGTATGTGTGATCGGGTTTTGGTCCGAACCTCGTGTTTTGAACAAGCGAGCCCGGGGTCGATTTTTGACTTTTGGGAAGAATGATAGAACACCTATGATTAAGCATTGGGGTTGAATTATTTAGCATTTATTGATATTTCTAAGCTAATTATGTCTAGATACAATCAAATTGGAGGCGAATTCTAAAGGGAAAGTGGTAATTGAGGCTTGAGTCTGGTCGTTGAATTCGAGGTAAATGTTTGGCTTAACCTTAGCTTGAGGAAATTAGTATTATGCCATAATTGCTACATGTTAGTATAATGTGAAATGTATAGGTGTGGTGACGAGGATGTATACGTTGGTGTCAAGCATGCCGTGAGTCAAATATTGTGATTTAAGTGATTTTTCATTAAGCCTTACTTGAGTTTAATTTAACAATTATATATGTTGGTGGTGTTTCTTTGGTATTGATCATTATTGGGTATTGGTTCAAGTTGAGAATTACTATGTGAAATTTAGTAACTAGGTGAGATTTGTTATATATGTTTCCCTTGCCGGGATGATGTTGATTCTACTGTTGACTCCCTTTTCGGGACGTTATGGATCTTCTTATTATTTTATATTGTTGATTTCTTTGTCGGCTTGATGTTATTGATTTGTTTGGGTGAGAAAGAGTGTAAAGCACGAAGGGTGATGCCGTGTATAATATTGTGAGGATGAGAGTAAAAGCACGAAGGGTGATGTCGTGTCATGTTATGAATTTAAAAGCATGAAAGGTGATGCCGTGTCATTTCTATTGATTTATTGTGAGGATGAGAGTAAAAGCACGAAGGGTGATGCCGTGCATACTATTTATTATTTGGTGAGGATGAGAGTAAAAGCACAGAGGGTGATGCCGTGCACTTGTTTTTCTGTGCCATTACTTATGTTGTTTAATTGATATCTAATTGGTTTCTTTACTTTGTTATTTCCATTATTTGATATTTCCTCCCCTCAGCATGTTCCCCTTTCTTTGTATTTAGCTGCTTATTTCTTGTTATTATTATTTTCTCCGTATAAGATTAAACTGCACAGGTTTATTTGGTTGTCGTATCCTAGCCTCGTCACTACTTCGCCGAGGTTAGGCTCGACACTTACTCAGTACATGGGGTCGGTTGTACTGATGCTACACTCTGCATTATCGTGCAGATCTCGGTATAGGACCTTACGAACCTTAGAGTGAGGAGGCTACCTTCAGTCCAATGGAGATTCCGAGGTACTCCTGCAGGCGTCCGCAGGCCTTGGCGTCCCCTCCTACTTTACTTTCCATTATGTTCTTCTTTATTCTGAGACAAATGTATTTATTTTGTTCAGACTCTTATATGATGTATTCATAGACAGTCCGTGAAGTTGTGACACCAAATTCTGGGTTTAGTATTATGATTTTTCGCAATGGCACTTACTCAAGTTGTTAGACTTTGTTTTCTTTCGCATTTTCATTTCTGTTGTTTTGTACATCACCTGTTATTTGCTAAAAATAAATGAATAAGGTAAATAAACATTAACGTTGGCTTGCCTAGCGAGTTCAATGCTAGGCGCCATCACGGTCCCGACGGTGAGAAATTCGGGCCGTGGCATATATACACATACATACCATACATAAATATACACATACATACCATATATATATACACACACACACACACATACATGTATACACATATATGTATATAAATTTATATGTATATATATGTATACATATATATGTATGTATGTATATGTGTATATATATATATATATTTGTATAAATATATATATATATATATATATATATATATTTATATATATACACATATACATACATACATACATATGTATACATATATATACATACAAACATACATACATATGTATATATGTATATATATATATATGTATATGTATATATATATATAGTATATATATGTTTGTATGTATATATATGTATACATACATATGTATGTATGTATACATATATATACATACAAACATATATATACTATATATATATATACATATATGTACATATATGTATATATATATATATGTATGTATGTATGTATGTACATATATGTAGGTATGTATGTATGTATGTATATGTATATATGTATGTATACATACATACATACATACATATTGTACATATTGTATACATATTGTACATATATTGTACATATTGTATACATATTGTACATATATGTATATATGTATACATATTGTACATACATATATGTATACATATTGTACATACATACATATTGTACATACATATATATATATATATATATATATATATATACACACACACATATACATACATATATACACATACATACATACATACATATGTATATGTATATATATGTATACATATATGCATACATACATACATACATACATACATACATATTCTATCTACAACTGTGTTTCGAGGTCGTGAAAACCTCCTTATATCTCACATTGATTTGCGTGTGCAGCCCGGGCATGTAGTCGGGAAGCCTTTATGTGAAAAAAAGCTGATAAAAATGATAATTTTGTATTAGAAATTTAAAAAAAGTTGAGTTCAATCAACGTTTTTGGTAAACGGACCCGGATCCGTGATTTGACGGTCCCGGTGGGTCCGTAAAATATATGGGACTTGGGCGTATACCGGGAATCTAATTCTGATGTCCCAAGTCCGAGAAATAAATTTTTAAAGATAATTATTTTCTGAAAAATATAAAGGTTTTTGAAAATAAAATTTGAGGTGAAACCTGTGATATCGGACCCGTATTATGGTTTCGAAGCCCGGTATAGGTTTGATATGATTTATATATGTTATCTGTGAAATTTGGTAAGAAACAGACTTAGTTTGACGTGATTCGCACCTTAAATGCAAAACTTAATGTTTATAGAAGTTTGAAGAATTATCATGGACTTTTAGTTTAATTCATCGTGTTAGTGTTGTTTTATGTGGTTTGAAACCCTGAACGAGTCCGTGTTAGGTTATATGACTTGTGTGTGTGGTTGGATGGGGTCCCGGGGACCTCGGGTACGTTTAGGATGCTCATCGGGTGTTATTAGCACTTGGGAGACAACTGAACCATTGCTAGTTTTGGTGTCTCGCACCTGCGATGGACCTTCCGCAGGTGCGGCGAGGAGCTCGCAGGTGCAGACTTAGCCCAATCCCCAAACCTCGCAGGTGCGGTGTCTTTTCCGCAGATGCGGAGCTGCGGGTGCAGCCATTTGACCGCAGGTGCGACCCCAGGCTTTTTAGTGCGTTTTCGCACCTAGGATGGTATTTCCGCAGGTGCGGTCTCAAGGGCACAGGTGCGGAATTGCTGGGCAATTATATCAGATCCGAGGGTTTATGTTATTTTCACCATTTTGAATTGGGGAGCTCGAGAGAGGCTATTTTTGGAGGCTTTTGCACCTGGGTAACTGTCATGACCCAATTTCCCTCCGTTGGGTATCGTGACTGCACCTAGTCTTAGGGACTAGGTAAGCCTAGCAGTTACTGAATAACATCAATAAATAAGGAGAACAAACAGTCTTGATATAGAATCTCAACAGAATGTACAAACTTTCCCAAAACCGGTAGTACAAGTCATAAGCTCTACGAATCTTCTACAACTTCTAAGTACAGCTATTTTGCAGTAGATACAACAGTGTATGAATAATAAATACAAAGAAGGTGACTCCGACGCCTGCGAACGCAGCAGCAGGTTACCTTGAGTCTCCTCGGCAATCATCCACACAGCTACTACAATATATACCTAGATCTGCACACAAAAAATGTGCAGAAGTGTAGTATGAGCACACAACAGCGGTGCGCAGTAAGTATCAAGACTAACCTCGGTGGAGTAGTGATGAGGACTAGTCAAGACACCACTGGTCTACAAAATAAATAACATGAATATAGAAATGATCGAACGTTACATCTATCTAAGACTTCTCAGGATAATCCACCACAATGACAATATAAAGCGGAAGGAAATTACAGAAATCAATCACGAAACAACACAAAAATACACAGAAAGATGGAAAGAAAAACAAGCCGAATCGAAAGGAAACACAATACAATAGAGGACACCGATAACACAACTCCACGTCGGTTTGTTCACAACGGGCCTTAGCCATTAAAATCCATAACTGGTAGAAATCTTTAAACAACTGTTCATCTAAAAAACTTTTGCAAATAAAAATCATTTTAGTATGGAAGAGTTTACTTTGAAAACATACTTTCTCCAAAAGTAGATATAAGTACAATTAATAGAGGGAATTACGTAAAACATAGTTTCTTTCAAACTACGAAGCTTTCCAAAGAGGCTTTCCCAATAAATGACTTCCAAATATCATTTTAGGCAAAACTAGTTCTTTTCAAATATACCTTTGATGTAAACGTCATTCAAATATAATCATTTCAAAACCATTGCTTTTTTCAACAATACTTTTCAATAAAATCCCTTGATAAAAATCTCCTCAAGATTTATCCACCGGGACTCAGTCCGTCACTCAGAAATTTCCATGCAGTACAGGAGGAATATCAAATCTTGCCAATAAATACAGNAAACATAAACATGGCACGGAATGTGCCCTCGTGCTAAATAACATAAACATGGCAAGGAATGTTCCCTCGTGCTAAATATCATAAACATGGCACGAAATGTTCCCTCGTGCTAAAGAACATAAACATGGCACGGAATGTTCCCTCGTGCTAAATAACATAAACATGGCACGGAATGTTCCCCCATGCTAAATATCATAAACATGGCACATAATTATCTTTCGTGCTTTACACTCTTCCTCACCCAAAAAATATCAAGAACAACAGTTTGGCAAGGAAAAACCAACAATATGACCCATAAATCACCACATCCCGACAAGGGAGTCAACAATACCAACAATATCATTAACAGCATAACCAGTAATAGAAACCATAACATCCCAGCAAGGAAGTCAACAATACAAAAGATAGCATTCACAACATAAACAGTAATAGGAACCATCACATCCCGGCAAGGGAGTCAACAATAAAAACCATATCATTAACGGCATAGAAAGTAACAGAATCCATAACATCCCGACAGTGGAAACAACTATAACCAATCTCACCTAAAAAGTTTACTTCACGGAATAACACTCGGCTTAAAACAAAAGGCCCAATAATAGGCAGCATCAAGGAAATACCAATAACATAAATGTCTAACAATTAGACCTAAGTGGCACTTAAGGGAATAGTCATATAAATCACAATGTAAGACTCACGGGCATGCTTGACTCCAACGAATANATTAGACCTTTGTGGCATTTAAGGGAATAGTCATATAAATCAAAATGCAAGACTCATGGGCATGCTTGACTCCAACGAATAAATGTTCCAACTATGACTAGTCCACTATAAGGCTAGATGACACTAAGCATAGTCAATTAGGAAAGCTAGGAAGAAAATATAGCATGATGATAAGAGAAGTAGAATATTCCGTTAAGTCAAGTAAAGTCAAATAGCCAACGAAGAATCCAAAAAAAATAAGTAATTCTAATTTAAACAGGAAGGAATGAAATTAACAACCAAGGATTCAAGTGTAACAATTACAAATCATACACAGGTAATATAAGAATCTACGAATNGGAGTACACACTCGTAACCTCGCATACTTGGAATACAATCAACAAGGAATACTTAATCCTAAGTGTTAGTTCCCCCACACAAGGTTAGGCAAGATACTTTCCTCAAAGACGAAAACCCGGTACCTAAAAATAAACTTCTCGGGCAGAAATACCTCCAGACGACTTACAATCAACTAAAACAACTTCAAAATACACATAAAATGTATCAGGAACTATTCCGAATAATAAAGTTTCAATCTTTACAGAATCATAAAAATCAACCCAAAAGTCAACCCCCGGGCCCACACCTCGGAACCCGATAAATTTTACAAATTCCGATTACCCATTCCGATACGAGTTCACCCATACTAAATTTATCCAATTTCGATAACATTTGGTCTTTCAAATCATGATTTTTTATTTTAGAAACTTTCTTTCAAAACCCACAATCCCCTCAAACCAAAACACAAATTAAATGATGAAAACAACTAATTCATGAAATATAATTAATTCTAGTAGAAGAACATTTACCCATTCGATTTGTGTGAAAAACCCTCAAGGAATCGCCCAAAACCGAGTTCTAGAAGTCAAAATATGTTTAAAATGGTGAAACCCCCGATTTTGCAAACTTATATTCTGCCCAGGTGTTTTGTGAATCGCGATCGCGGGAATCGAGGCACGATCGCGTAGAAGGAAAATGAAGCTGGCTTAAAATGCTCTACGTGATCGCGGAATAGCTTATGCGATCGCGTATAAGGAGTAAGTTGGCTTCTGCGATCGCGGACCAACTATTGCGATCACAGTGAAGGAATTTACTGGGCGAGTCAGACACTCTATGCGATCGCGGATCCTTCTATGCGATCGCATAGAAGGAAACCAGATGACAGTTTTCAGCAGTTAAAAATTGGGAAAATGGACCCGGAACCTATCCGAAACACACCCGAGCCCTCGAGGCTCAAAACCAAATATACCAAAACCTCAAAAACATCCTACAGACTTATTCGAGTAATCAAAACACCAAAATAACATCATAAGCATCAAATTAAACCTCAAAATCAATGAAATTTCTCAAAACTTCTTTAAACATCATTTTTTTGCATTTAAGGTCCGAATCACATCAAACTAAGTTCGTTTCATACCAAACTTCATAGATAAAACATATAAATCATATCGAACCTTTACCGGGCTCCGAAACCAAGATACGATCCCGATACCACAGGTTTCACATAACATTTTATTTTCAAAAACCTTTATATTTTTCAGAAAATAATTTTCTTTAAAATTCATTTCTCGGACTTGGGACATCGGAATTCGATTCCGGGCATACGCCCAACTCCCATATTTTCCTACGGACCCATCCGGGACCGCCAAATCACGGGTCCGAGTCCGTTTACAAAAACGTTGATCGAAGTCAACTTTATTCAAATTTCTAATACAAAGTTATCATTTTTATCAGTTTTTCACATAAAGGCTTCCAGGCTACACGCTCGGGCTGCGCATGTAAATCGAGGTGAGATAGAAGGAGGTTTTCACAACCTGAGGACATAGAATTAGCTAGAAAATTACGGGATGACCTTTTGGGTCATCAAAGTAACTTGGGTAAGTGATTTCCATCCATTATAGATCAATTTCCATGATTCCAATCTTAAATCCAACCTTTAATTTCGAAAATTTTGGGTAGAAAATGAAAAAAATGGGATGAACTTCATAGACCAAATTATTGAGTTTTGATTGGGTTTTTGATCTCCGATTTGAGAGATTTTCATATGTATAGACTCGTGAGCGAATGGGTGTCCGAAAAATATAATTTTTACCCGATTCCTACACGTGGACCCGAGGAACCTTTTAGGCGAAGTTCCTAATTTTTCATATTAGCTTCGGACTTATTAATTATTTTTTTTCCTTGTGATGATATTTACTCTATGCAATCGAATTGTCTAGATTTGGGCCACCCGGAGTTGGGTACTCGTGGAAAGAGCGTGGTATTGAATTGATTAGCGCAGTCAAGGTAAGTATCTTGCCTAACCTTGTGTGGGGGAACTACCCCTTAGGATTGAGTCTTTTATGTTGATTGTAGTCTGCGTATGCGAAGTGACGAGTGTGTACTCGAACTTATTTGCAAATAGATTTCCCTTTAGGGATTTTTGGGTCCTTAGCTTCCCCATATATGAATTGAACTTGTTATATCTGAATTCCTGATTTCTAGTCTCATCTCCTCCTGTTCAAGTTAGAAGTACTTGCCTAGCATTCCTTGTTTCTTATATGATCTTAATTTAGATAAATGAAGACTTTGTTTTTCCTACCGTTATGCTATGTCTTCCTTCATATGCTGCCTATTTACTGAGTATTGTTCAAACTGAGTTTATTGGATGAAGCTAATTGTCTAAGTGAGATTGGTTATAGCTGATTCCCTTGCCGGGATGATTTGGTTTCTTGGTTGCAAACTTGAATGTATATAACTGTTGCTATATTGTCTTGTCTTCCCCTCGTTATGCTGGTCTCTCTTTGTGCTTGGCATTCCTCTCAGTGGCTACTTCTTATGAGCGATTTGTTACAACTTTTGTGATTTAAATCTTTGTATTGATTTTCTCATCGCACTTTGTATTCAGCCTTGTTTGCTTTCGCGCCAGTTGTGGCAATATATGTTATTTCTGTCGCATTCTGGTTATTTTCCTCGGTGGCTTCATTGTATATTTAAATTGGGATTACAGACAGAGATCCGAGAGCTTTCCCCCTGTACTTCATCACATATTTAAATTGGGACTACGGACAAAGATCCGGGAGCTCTCCCCCTGTACTGGATCACATATTTAAATATGGACTACGGAAAGAGATCCGGGAGCTTTCCCCCTGTACTGTATCACATATTTAAATTGGTACTACGGACAGAGATCCAGGAGCTTTCGCTGTACTGCATCACATATTTATATTGGGACTACGGACAGAGATCCGGGAGCTTTCCCCCTATACTGCATCACATATTTAAATTGGGACTACAGACAGAGATCCGGGAGCTTTCCCCCTGTACTGCATTGCATGACAAATTCTGAGTGGCAGACTGAGTTCCGGTAGCTTTATGATTGAGGATATTTGGATCGAAAGACATAAATATATATATTGAAAAGTATAGCTGAAAAGCAATTATCTCCAGGAAAAGTTCTGTCTAAAGGACTTCTTTTTCGAATGTATATTTGAAAAGCATTTGTCTTGGAGAATATTTTGATGATATTTGAAAGAGCAGTACTTGGGAAAATATATTTTGAACATCAAATATTTTGATGTTATTTGAAAGATCAGTACTTGGGAAAATATATTTTGAACATCACGTATTTTGATGATATTTGAAAGAGCAGTATTTAGGAAAGTATATTTGAACACCACGTATTTGAAGAGACTATGTTTTAAATATTTCTCTTTATAAAAATATATAAATATACATTCAGAGAAAGTATGGTTCGAAGAAGAAATCTCTCTATTCTGAAATGATTATATCTTTAAAGTTTTCAAAATGAACTCACGATTTAAATGTTTCAACTCGAAGGTTGACCAGTTTTATTGAGTTATTGGCTAAGGCCTGACGTGAATAAAGTGATGCAGTGTTGAGTTGCTTGTGTTTTGTTGGGTGGTAATTCCCGCCATTTGGATTGCATCCTTTCCATTCTCTTTGCGTATTTCTATTATGTTGTCCGTTGATCGTGATTATTTAATTTTCTTTCGTATTATTCGATCGTATAGTTAATTACATTGAGAAATATATAGATAGATATTTTGGTTTGGTCATTTATACATCTATGCCTTTTACTTATTAGACCGGTGGTGTCTTGACTAGTCCTCGTCACTACTTCACCGAGGTTAGTCTTGATACTTACTGGGCACCGCTATGGTGTGCTCATACTACACTTCTGCACATTTTTGTGTGCAGCTTCAGGTTATTGTTGTTGGTATCTGCGCAGATCATTGCTGAGGAGACTCAAGGTAACCTACTGCTGTGTTCGCAGGCTTCAGAGTCACCTTCCTGTTTTATTTCTATTCAACTGTACTTACTTATTCCTAGACAGTTGTACTTAGATTTGATAGAAAGATTTCGTAGAGCTTATGACTTGTATTTACCAACTTTATGGAAATTGTAAACTCTGTCAAGAATTCTATTTCGAATTTTTAAAAAAAAAGTTCCCTTATCATTGTTCTTGTTGAATGTAAATGTTAGGCTTACCTAGTCCCTAAGACTAGGTGCCATCACGATAGCCAAAGGAGAGAAATTTGGGTCGTGATAGTATATATATGTGTATATATATATATACACATACATACATACATACATACATATATACATACACACATACATATATATACATACATACATATGTATGTATGTATATGTATGTATGTATGTATGTTTGTATGTATGTGTGTGTGTATATATATATATATATATATATATATATATTGTCACGACCCGATTTACCCTCCGAAGGCATCGTAACGGCACCTAGTCTCTACAACTAGGTAAGCCTAATTGCGAAAACACATATTAAATAGAAGCAATAAAAATAAGGACGAAATAAGTGAGTCTACAATGAAACATCGCCACTTGGCGCGTACAAAATACAACTTTCCCAAAAACCCGGAATATCACTTAAGTCACAAGCTCTGTCTCAAAATAGCTCTATACAACGTGAGGGAATTTAAATGAAAAATCTATCTAAATCTGGAGTGGAAGGTGACTCGAAGGACTCTGCAGACGCGGTAGAATTACCTTTCGGTCTCCTAGAAGCTACTGCTCGGACCTCTAGCCGCGAAACTGAGCGTTGGCACCTGGATTTGCACACGAAAAACATGTGCAGGAAAGGGCATGAGTACACCACAAATTGGTACCCAGTAAGTGCCAAGCTTAACCCCAGTCGACTAGTGACAAGGTAAGGTAAAGGCTCTACTGGATTTTTATAGTAAAAACAGCTTAAAAATTCGAATAGAGAGATATAATAAGCTGAGGCAAATCAGTAGAAATAATGAGCTAAAAGAAAATAATAACAGGGAGCCCTCCGCTCGGCACAACATATATCACAGTAGCAAGTATGCAATGCAGTACAGGGGGAAAGCCCCTGGAATCTCATCCGTAGTCCCAATTTAAATATGCAATGCAATACAGGGGGAAATCTCTTAGAATATCGTGCGTAGTCCCAATTTAAATATGCAATGCATTATAGGGGGAAAGCTCCCGGAATCTCGTCTGTATTCCCAATATAAATATGCAATGCAGTACAAATACCAGATACAATTTTTAAAACAGTTCAGGAAAATCACAGGCAAAAATATGGATAAAACTACCTAAACACGGTACACATAGTAATAACTAGGGAAAATTCAAGTAAAACAGGTAGACATGCTATTTCCTAATCTAAACTACATAGTCAATACATGAGAAAGTGAAATAGGAATGAAGTGATTTAAGTCATGGACGGAAAAATGGAGTTTAACAACAATGGCCCGTGTATGTAGTCGTCACCTCACGTACACGTCTCCCAAACAACATAAATTAGTATTCAAAATAGCCTAAGGGGAAGTCCTCAACAAAGAGTTAGGCAAGCCACTTAGCTCGACTGCACTATTCAACTCAAAACCACGCTCTTGCCACGAGTATCTGACTCCGAATGTCCCAAATCTATTCAATTTGATTGCATAATGTAAATATCACTTTAAGGAATACAAATAGCTAATAAGTTCGAGGCTAATATGCGAAATTAGGAAAATTGCCCAAAAAGTCCCCCGGGCCCACGTCTCGGAATCGAGTGGAAGTTACAAATTTAGAACACCCATTCACTCACGAACTCACTCGAACAAGAATCATCGAAAACCGATGTCAAAATCTTATAAAATTCTCGGATTTCCAATTGAGGAAATTTCTTCCTATTTCATGATTTTTCACCCAATTCATTGATTGCATGGAAGAATTTGCTATAGATAAATGATATATAAGTGAAATAAGGTTAGGAATTGTTACCTATGAATCATTTCCTTAAAACCCACTCCAAATCGCCTACACCCGAGCTCCAAATCCTTTTTAGAAGATATGAATTTCAAGCCCTCGAATTTGATATAAGCTGCCCAGCAATTCCGCACCTGCGCCCCTTGGACTGCACCTACGGAAAATCCATCGCAGGTGCGAAAACCCACTAAAAGGAATAGGGCCGCACCTGCGGTCACTGGGCCGCACCTGCAGCTCTGCACCTGGGGAACCCAAACTGCAGCTGCAAGAACTGGTTGACTTGACCAAGCCGGCACCTGCAAGCCTTTTTTCCACACCTGCGGAAAATCCATCGCAGGTGCGAGACACCAGAACCAACAATGGTTCAGCTGTTCCAAGTTCCAAAATCACCTGTTAAGCATCCAAAACATCCCCGAGGCCCTCAGGACCTCAACCAAACTTGCCAACCAGTCCTAATACTTTATCCAAACTTAGTCGAGCCTCTAAAACACATCATATAACACCAAAATCACCAATTATACATGGATTCAAGCCTAAGAACTTATGAAAATTTCCTAAATCCACAAACGATGCCGAAACACATCAAAACTAGTCCGAATGACCTCAAATTTTACACACATGTCACAAATGATACACGGACCTACATCCACTCTCGGAATTCCATTCCGATCCCGATATCAAAATTTCACCTATCGGCGGAAATCACCAAAATAACTTTCGCCAATTCAAGCCTAAATCTACTACAGACCTGGAAAACACATTCCGGACACGTTCTTAACTCTGGAATCACCCAACGGAGCTAACGGAGTCGGCGAGATCCCATTCCAGACCCGTCTTTACGCAGTTCCAACTACGATCCGATTTCTAAAACTTAAACTCACATATAAGGACTATGTGTCCAAAAACTCTCCGAATTTCACCACTCAATGTTCCGACAAGTCCCAAAAGCAGAAATAGATATGGGGAAAGCAGTTATTAGGGGATCGGGGCACTAACTCTCAAAACGACCTACCAGGTCATTACATTGTCGCCCCTTAAGAAAATCGTTCGTCCTCGAACGCGTATAGAGACATACCTGAAGCTGTGAAAAGATGCGGGTACTGACTGAGCATATCCTTCTCGGTCTCCCAAGTCACCTCCATGACCGGATCACCCCTCCATTGAACCTTTACTGATGCAATATCCTTTGACCTGAACTTCCTAACCTGTCTATCAAATATATTTACTTGCTCCTCAACATATGATAAATCCTTATCCATTTGGACTGAACTGAAATCCAAAACATGAGTCGGGTCACCGTTATACTTCAGGAGCATGGAGACATGGAATACCGGATGAACTCTTGCTAGGTTGGGAGGCAGGGCTAGCTCATAAGCAACCTCCCCAACACGTCGCAATACCTCAAAAGGGACAATAAATCTCAGAATCATCTTACCTTTCTTCTTGAACCTCATGACGCCCTTCATAGGCGATACACAAAGCAAAGCCCGATCACCAGCCATAAATGTCAAATCACGAACATTCCGGTTCGTATAACTCTTCTGCCTGGACTGAGCTGCGCGAAGTCTCTCCTGAATCACCTTCACCTTGTACAGGGTGTCCTGGACAAAATCCGTACCCAACAATGGGGCCTCGCTCGACTCAAACCATCCCACTAGGGACCGGCACTATCTACCATACAAAGCATCGTACGACGCCATCTGAATGCTGGACTGGTAGCTGTTATTATAAGCAAACTCTGCAAGTGGCAAGTATCGGTCCCATGACCCTCCAAAATCTATCACATAGGCACGGAGCATATCCTCAAGAATATGAATCGTGCGTTCGGACTGCCCGTCTGTCTGAGGGTGAAAGGATATACTCAACTCTACCCTGGTGCCTAGCTCCTACTGAACGGCTCTCCAGAACCGTGAAGTGAACTGTGTACCCCTGTCTGAAATGATAGATACTGGAATATCGTGGAGGCGAACAATCTCCCTGATATAAATCTCCGCCAACCTCTCGGAGGAGTATGTAGTCAACACAGGAATGAAACGGGCTGACTTAGTCAGCGATACACAATCACCCAAATATCATCGAAATTCTTCAAAGTCCGAGGAAGTCCAACCGCGAAGTCCATGGTGATCCTCTCCCACTTCCACTCTGGAAGCTCAATCTGCTAAAGTAACCCTCCCGGTCTCTGATGCTTATACTTGACCTGCTGACAGTTGAGACACTTGGACACAAAATCCACTATATCCTTCTTCATCATTCTCCACCAATAATGCTTTCTCAGATCCTGGACATCTTCACGGTACCCGGATGAATGGAATACCGCGAGCTATGGGCCTCCTCAAGAATCAACTCCCGAAGCCCATCCACATTGGGCACACAGATCCGACCCTGCATCCTCGTCACACCTTCATCTCCTATAGTCACATCCCTGGTGTCACCTCGCCGAACCCTGTCCTGAAGAACTAGAAGGTGGGGATCATCACACTAGCGAGCTCGAATACAGTCATAAAGAGAAGACCGAGCCACCACACAAGCTAAAATCCGGAAAGGCTCTGAAAGATTCAACCTCACGAACTGACTGGGTAAGGACTGAATATCTAAAGCTAAGGGCCTCTCATAGTCCTTTAGCAACTCCAACCATCTCCTCTGGCGCAAATTGAGGTCCTTCTGCTTGAATATGTGCTGCAAACTCCGGTGATCAGTGAGAATCTCATAGGGAACACCGTATAAATAATGACGCCATATCTTCAGGGCATGAACAATCGCCGCCAACTCGAGATCATGAACTGGATAGTTCTTCTCATGCACCTTCAACTGTCTGGACGTGTAGGCAATCATGCTACTGTCCTGCATCAACACCGCTTCGAGGCCAATCCTCGAAGCATCACAATAGACGGCATAGGACCCTACCCATGGGCAATAGAAACACTGGAGTTGAAGTCAAGGCTGTCTTGAGCTTCTGAAAGATCTCCTCACACTCCTCAGTCCACCTGAACGGAGAACCCTTTTGAGTCAACCTGGTCATCGGTGCTGCAATGGATGAAAAGCCCTCCAAAAAATGGAGATAGTACCCCGCCAAACCAAGGAAACTGCGGATCTCCGTAGCTGATGACGATCTAGGCCAACTCTGCACCGCATCCACCTTCTTCGGATCTACCTTGATCCCATCCCAAGACACTATGTGGCCTAAGAATGCCACTGAATCAAGCTAGAACTCACATTTAGAGAATTTAGCATACAATCTCTTCTCCCTCAATGTCTGAATCACAGTCCTAAAGTGCTGCTCATGATCTTCCCGTGATCGGCAATACACCAAAATGTCGTCATTATGTTCAAGATAAGGCCGGAGCACACTGTGCATCAAATGCATAAAAGTTGTCAGGGCATTGATCAGCCCAAATGACATAACAAGAAACTCATAGTGGCCATATCTGATCCTGAAGGCAGTCTTCGGGATATCCGGTTCCCGAATCTTCAACTAATGATGGACAGAGCGCAAGTCAATCATGGAGAATACCCTGGAACCCTGTAGCTGGTCTAATAAATTATCAATGCGAGGTAAGGGATACCTGTTCTTCACGGTGACCTTGTTCAACTGCCGATAATCAATACACATACGCATACAACCATCATTTTTCTTCACAAATAATATTGGAGCACCCCCAAGATGATACATTGGGTCTGATTAAACCCTTATCAAGAAATTCCTATAACTGATCCTTCTACTCCTTCAACTCCGAAGGAGCCATAGGGTAATGAGGGATAGAAATGGGCTGACTGCTCGGTAACAAATCAATGCCGAAATCAATATCTCTATCGGGCGGCATAGTCGGAAGATCAGCTGGGAATACATCAGGAAAGCCCCTCACTACTGGGACTGACTCAACTGGAGGGGTATCAGCACTAACATCTCTCACATAGGCCAAGTACGCGTTACACCTTTTCTCAACCATCCAGTGAGCCTTAAGAAACGAAATCACCCTACGGGGAGTATACATTAAGGTACCTCTTCACCCAAAACTCGACGAGCCTGGCATAGCCAACATCACGATATTAGAGTGATAATCAAGAATAACATAATGGGGCGACAACCAATCCATTCCCAAGATAACATCGAAATCTACCATGTTGAGTAATAATAAATTAGCCTTGCCCTCAAAACCACTCAGAAAAATCAAACACGACCGATATACCCGGTCCACAACTAGAGAGTCTCCCACGGGAGTAGATACATAAATCGGTGTAATGATCCGGCCGGTCGATTCGAGAGTTTACCCTCGTTTCCCCCGTTTCTGCTTCATTTTATGTGGTTCAGCTTCATTTATGTGTATTGGGTCGGTTGGTTCGGGTTCAGAGTGGTCATGGTGAGAATTGAGGCGTGTAGTCTCTAAAGGTAGCCTAATAGTTGAGAAAGTCAATTGAGAGTTGAATTATTGGTGAACGACCTCAGAATTCATATTTTATGGTTCGGATTGTTTCATTAGGTGAATTGGGAGTTAGGAGTGTGTTCGGAATGGAGTTTTGATGTCCGGTGTAGAATTAGGCTTGAATTGGCGAAAGTTATTTTTTGGTGATTTCCGGTCGACAGTGGAAAATAGGCTATCGGGGTCGGAATGGAATTCCGCAAGATGGAACTCGTCCGTAGTGTCATTTTGAGTATGTGTGCAAAATTCCAGGTTAATCGGAGGTGTTTTGGTTGGTTTCGACGTCGTTGGCAAAATTTGGAAGTTTCAAAGTTCATAGGCTTGAATTTGATGTAATTTTGGTGTTTTCATGTTGTTTTTGGTTTTTCGAAGGCTCGATTAAGTTTGAATAATGCTATGGGGTGTGTTGGTATGTTTGGTAGGGGCCCCGAGGGGCTCGAGATTGATTTCGGATGGTTGGCGGAGTGTTGAACTTGGAAAATTTGCAGCAAATGGCTGCTGGTGTAAGTTTCTGTTGTTGGCCGCACCTGCGGAACGGTAGCCGCAGGTGCGATGTCGCAGGTGCAAAAGGTCATGCGCAGGTGTGAAGGGAGTCTAGGCAGGAGGAGTCCGCAGGTGCGGAGAAGGGTCGCAGATGCGAGAATTTGGTCAGTTAGTGGAATTGCGCAGGTGCGCACCTGGGACCGCAAGGGCGGATCCGTAGGTGCGATTAAGTGTCCGCAGGTGTGGAATTGCTGGGCAGAACAGTATATAAGAGGCCTCCACGAAATTTTAGTTATTTCACCATTTTTGCATGCGGTTGGAGCTCAATTGTGGGCAATTTGAAGAGAAAATTCGTGGGCCTTCAGTGGAGGTAAGTTCCCGAGTTATTAAAGTCGTTTCTATGTTATTTTGTTCGGTTAGGCTTTTATTTGAAGGATTAAAGTAAAAAAAAGTTTGGAAAATGGGAGGAAAGAGTTGGGAATTTCTTTTAGTGGGCAGTTTTGGTCCGGTTTTAATGTTCTTGGTATATACAGTCTCGTGGGGGGATAAGTTCTTGTGATGTAAATTTTATCGGATTTCGAGATGTGGGCCTGGGGCTCGGGTTTTGCCGAGTTTCGATATTCTTGTATAATTTGATAGTTTTCGATTGGGTTGTGTCCCTTTAGTATATGTTGATGATGTTGAACTTGTTTTGGCTAGATTCGGAGCAATCGGGAGCCAATTTGAGGGGCAAGAGCATAGCGGACTAGTGTTGTGGCCCGTTAGAGGTAAATAATGGTTATAAATCTTGTCCTGAGGGTATGAAACCCCGAACTACGTATTTCTCACTAATTTTAGAATGGCGCACATGTCGGATGACGAGTATATGGCGCAACTGATTTTTGGATTGGACTAGGTCCTCTCCGCGGTAACTATTGAGTTGCATATTTTACTCAAAACCTTATGTTAAATTATGTTCTAAAGATTGTTGAAATATTTGGGCTATAATCGTGTTTGGGGACTTGTGTCGATCTGTTTAGACCCCTTGGGGGCTTTTTACTGCTGTTTTCCTCACTATGTATTGATGATTTCACTCAGCCGCATTGTGCTTACTGTTTTCGAAACTCAGCCTGATTTACACTACTTTGAGATTTAAAAAATGATGTTTTGGGTCGAGTACCCTATTTTACTGATTTTCCCGATGGGCTTTTTGAGAGGTTCTGCTAAGTGAGGCCGAGGGCCTGATTGTGAGGATATGATACACCACGAGGTGGTTTGATATTAGCGCTTGGGCTGAAGGTGCCCCTCTGGAGTCTGCACACACCCCCCAGTGAGCGCACCGAGTGCCAAGTGCCGAGTGCCGAATGACGACTGATTCGGAGGCATGTGTGACAGTGAGGTGCTGAGTGACTGATTACGTGTGATGGTGAGGTATGCCCGAGGGGCTGATTATGAGTGGATGTGAGGCTTGCCCTGGCTGATTATGATACATGTTTTGCCCGAGGGGCTACTTATGATTTTACTACTTTCACTCTGAGCTTATGAAATATGTTTTGCCCGAGGGGCCTCTATATGATTCATTTCATTTTCATACTAAATCTTTCGGTTTGAAGTTGTTGAAAATATACATTCTTCAAAGGATTTTTCAGAATTTGGTTTTAAGGCATGATGATTTCATATATCTATGTTGTATTGTTGGAAAGAAAGGCTGTGCGTCTTGTGAATTGATGACATTGATTGTATGTGTTTCTTGCTGCTCAGACCTGATTTATTTTCATTACTACTTAGTTGGTGTACTCACATTACTCCCTGCACCTTGTGTGCAGATTTAGGTGTTAGGGTAGGGTGAGCTATCTATCTGTTCTAGAGATTCTCGGAGTTTTGCGAGGTAGCTGCATGCGTCCGCAGTCCTGCTCCCTCTCCTACTTACTATTATAGAATTTATTTTTGTTGAGTTGTATATTTTATGTAGATGCTCATGACCAGTGACTCCGGGTTCTCGGGGTTGTATTTAATATTCAGTATAGCTTTAACTGTTTTACAAATGTTTAAAGGAAACCTTTATGGGTAATCAGTATAGTAAAGATGTAAATGAAAGCTTATTATGATTCGAGTGTAGTTTTGGCTGGCCTAGTTCCACGATAGGCTCCATCACGACTGGCCTCGATTTGGGGTCATGACAGTTTGGTATCAGAGCGCTAGGTTACATAGGACTCACCGGTCATGAGCAGGTTTAGTAGAGTCTTACGGATCGGTACGGAGATGTCTATACTTATGTTCGAGAGGCTGCGGAACCCTTAGGAAAAATTTCACATTCTTGAATTCTTGTCGTCCGAATCCATTGTATTAAGCCAAGAGCGTAACTCTTTAATTCCTTCCATGTATTCGAACGCGCACGAGAGCGCTTGGTATCAGTTGTGCATCGACGACTTGTGGCTTCCATGGATACGATGTGCTTTTGGCATATTGGTAATGGACCAGTCTGGAGGACTTGAGGCCGGATTCATTCTGTGGCTTGATTGCTGAGATTTTCGTTGTGTAGGCACATGTAATTGGGGACTTGTATGACCGTTTGTGTTGTTATTGATGAGAATTGGTGACTAGATGCCTAAGTGGTGGGTGTGATTTGATGGTTAGATGTGTTCAGACTGTGAATTGTGTCAAACGGGTTGGCTGGAAATGTGGCAAGATTTATTGAGTGTTTGAATTCTGTCTCGATTTGGTATGTGGCCTTGAGTTGTGAGTATGTTGGAAGACCTCTGATGTTGTGTAGTTGTGGAGTGAAGCGGATTTTTTTGTTGGGTTATGAGTTCCTGGTGATGTCTTTTGAGCTGATCATTTGCCCCAGTAACGTTCATGTATTTGATTAACAGTGTATTCCAGCTGTCTTAGCATTCCTTGTTATTGTATTCATTGATGGCGTCCTGGCATATTCACGTAGCCAGGAGTAGCATACTCAGTATCTGAGGATGGCATTATAAGGATTCAGGGAGGAAAGGCTCTATGCTAATTCTCCGAGTGTGAATTTTGGCTCGGTTTAGTAGCATTCTTGGGACACGTGGCGTCCAGTGAAGGTATCCATGTGGTCAGACATGTATGGGTAGAGCTTCCAGAAGCTCGAGATTTCTGTGCCCACCGCTCCAGTGTTAGTTCTGCCATCAGCTTCAGGTTTTACTGAGTATTGTGGTGCCTCAAGGGTAGGCGTTGGTTGTGTTCAGATGCAGGAAGGTGTAGTGATTACGTGATAGTTCTGGTCTTCAGAAGTGTATGAAGATATAGCAGTTGAGGCTAAGCGGGCAGGGGTACCTCCTGCGGGTTGTCCCACGGTGTGTGGTCCCTATATAGTTCTATAATAAGTTCTCTTCTACCAGTAAATGATATATGTTGTAATTGGAGTTTAGATCACTTGTGGAAGTTGGCGTGACTATTGCAATGGTGAATGAGAGATTTGCAGATAAGTTGAGCTATTAGACGGGTGGTGTTATTATGGGCTTTGTGAGTTATTGTTTGTCTCGATCGTTGGCTTTGAGCCAAGTGGGGGAGTCTGTTAATGATAAGTTGATTGCACGACTATGTTTGGTATTGGTTTCAATTTGAGGTATATTGGTAAATCAGTTATGACCTGCAGGTGTGGGGTCTGGGAATGTCACGAGTAATGGAAATTTATTCGATATAGGTTGCAATGTACTTTGTTGGGTAATTGGGTTCTATTGAATGATTTAGTGGAAGTTGTAAAAGGTGTAGTGTGTGCAGTGTATGAATTTGCTTATGGCTTCAAGTGAGTGGATTACTTTACGAGTATGTTAGTGTGAAAACGGGTCAGGTCGATTCTGTCTAATTGGTCGGTGTGATTGAGATTTACATTAAAGGGTGTCAAGACTTGTGGCATATCTACATCATCACGGGTTCTACATATCGGTATCAGGAAGGTGAAGTTAATGGCTTTAGATTCGCAGGAAGTCTCTGCAGGGTAAATATTTTGAATGTGGTACCCTTGGGGATATTTGAGAGAGTATTCGGCGGCTTATGAGCCTTAGCCGGTATGGTTTTATGCTTGGGTCGCGTGTGGTGAGTCTGGGTTGAAAATTGTGGGATTACGACAGGGAGAAGTATCAATTTGAAGGTAAGTCAGAAGGAACTTGGGTAAATAGGGAAACTTGGTAGTAGGTCGGATCGGCATGGCTAGGGATACAATTAGTTCTTGGATGATCATGAGGTGACGAGTTTTTCGGGTGTTTCTTAGCACTGCTCTTGGATTTTTGGTGGCCTGCGTAGTTTTGTTGAGTTAGAAGAATTCAGTCGTGATGGTTTGGTGTTGCGCAAATGGGATTTCGGATAGTTCCGGATGGTTTCTACCGCGGTTAAGGGTGCATATTTTCTTATGACATGTAGTGAGTTTGTTTCTAAATGCGATCCAATGGGAGTTCTTGGCTAGTTGGGTACGTAGTTTCTTGTGGCTCAGAAGGGATCATGGAGTTCCCATATTTTTCCTAGGTTGGCAGGGCCTGTGCGGTATGTTGGGTAGAGTTGAGATTTGCATATGTGAGGACATGGTTCGGTTCTGGAAGGAAGGTGATAAATTCTTAGGCAGCATGGGCAGTTTCAAATGACTAGGTAGATGATATCACTAATTGGTGCGACTTGATGAGGGTATATATATTTTAGAAAGAGTAATGTAATTCAGTTAAGGGTACTTCATTGGTATCGCGACGCCCTATTGTTGGATCGACTGTTGATATTCAAGGTTCCTTGGTAAATAGAAGAATTATAAGGGTATACCTCGTGGACTAAGTGAGCATTTGGGATGTGTTATGTAATCGAGCAGTGGAGTTGTGATCAGATATGGTAATCTGTACGTTTCATGGACTTTGAGACTGAGGGTTCTCATAAACAGGATATTTTGTGGAAGTGAACTGTGAAGATGTGAGCTGAGCTAGTCGGATGTTAGTATGTACCATGATTCCATCATTATGAAATTTTCGGTAAGTTATTCTATCTGTTGTGTGTGATCAGAGTTAATTTAGGGTCACTGGTAGGCCAATATGGGTGTGTGTGCTACACCGGGTCGAAATTGTTGGCTCCGAGTTTCTATTATTGAGAAATGTACCATTCGATTGTAATTGAGTTTATTCATGTCCTAGAGTGATCTATGAGTTATCCGTCGGTATTGCGAGGAGTGGTGATTATTGGTTATATGCACATATGGTGCGGTTCTAATTGGTCTTTATAGCTAGATTTGAGTAAGGTAAGTAATTGGGTATTGTGGGATTGAGACGTGTTGGTTATATACCTTCTGTTCCGGGTGGCATGGTATCGTCCGGTTTCCCCCGTGGTTATGGCAATGCACTTTGAGTGCTTGATGTCGAATTTCGAATGATTATTGATTTTGAGCAAGGTGTCTTGAAGTATTTCAAGTGGACTAGCGTTGCATGAGATCGCGTTGTGTAGCGGAGTTATGTAGGGGTATGACCTTTGGTATTGGATACATGTGTTTTTGATTTTTACGGTGTGTACCAGGCTGTTAGTATGATATGGTGATGGTAATTGTTAATGGCAGGATAGTCCTCTCGTGTGGATCTTTTATATAATTTGATTACATTGGGAAGCTGTTGTTAAGTGCACAAGTTGCACAGGTTTTGGCTTCGAATTGTATTGATGTGTCATGTTATCAGGGTGGTCGTGATGGATGAGAAAAGGCCATTGGACCTAGAGTGAATATTTTTAGAATTTTCTACAGCATAGTTGGGAGGATAAATATCGGGAGTCGGCTTACAAATCTTCTATAATTCCTATTTAGGAAGGGGGAGTTTCATGTCTGGCTGATCGGACGAATGGTTGTTAGTTCTACGTGATTCTTTCATCATCAATAGTATATGGAAGTGTTAGAGCGAGGCGGTTCTTGATAAGAGGTTACGTACCGGTATTGGGTTTTTCTGAGTAGTTATTTATGTTAAGAGTTATTGCTATAAGTGTTTGAGTCACGCGGTGTATTATGTGATTTCATCCTGGGTGCGTATATGGCTTGATTCAGCATGTTCAGACTTGTTCAGTTTATAGTTATGGAAAATTTTATCTTGTATATTATTTCAGAAGTGGGATTTTGGTTCTCCAATTTAGGGGTCAGGATTGGATTTCAAAATTTCAACGGTATTGTGCTATTGGACCTATATGGGATAGGGTGACATGGGATCACCCCTGGGTATGTGCATGGTAAGTTACGTAACAGTTTGGTGGTGTTGGAGAACAACTCTTGGCACGTTCGAGGATGAACGTATGTTTAAGTGGGGAGGATGTAACGACCTGGCCGGTCGCTCCGAGAGTTTAGCCCCGTTTACCCCGTTTCTGCTTCATCTATGTGGTTCAGATTCATTTATGTGTGTTGGGTCGGTTGGTTCGGGTTCAGAGTGGTCGTGGTGAGAATTGAGGCGTGTAGACTCTCAAGGTAGCCTAATAGTTGAGAAAGTCAACTGAGAGTTGACATATTTGTAAGCGACCTCGGAATGCGGATTTTATGGCTCAGATGGTTTCATTAGGTGAATTGGGACTTAGGAGTGTGTTCGGAATGGAGTTTTGATGTACGGTGTAGAATTAGGCTTGTATTGGCGAAAGTTAGTTTTTGGAGATTTCCGGTCGTCAGTGGAAAATAGGCTATCGGGGTCAGAATGCAATTTCGAAAGTTGGAACAGGTACGTAATGTCATTTTGAGTAGGTGTGCAAAATTTCAGGTCAATCGGAGGTGTTTTGGTTGGTTTCGGCGTCGTTGGCGAAATTTGGAAGTTTCAAAGTTCATTGGCTTGAATTTGATGTAATTTTGGTGTTTTCATGTTTTTTTTGGTGTTTCGAAGGCTCGACTAAGTTTGAATAATGCTATGTGGTGTGTTGGTATGTTTGGTAGGGGACCCGAGGGGCTTGGGATTGATTTCGGATGGTTGGCGGAGTGTTGAACTTGGAAAATTTGCAGCAAATGGCTGCTGGTGTAAGTTTCTGGTGTTGGCTGTACCTGCGGAAAGGTAGCCGCAGGTGCGATGTCACAGGTAAGAAAGGCCATGCACAGGTGCGAAGGGGGTCTAGGTAGGAGGAGTCCGTATGTGCAAAGAGATGGCCGCACCTGCGAAGCCGCATGTGCGGAGAAGGGTCGCAGGTGCGAGAATTTGGTCCGTTAGTGGAATTGGGAAGGTGTGCACCTGGGACCGCATGTGCGATTAAGTGTCCGTAGGTGCGGAATTGCTGGGCAGAACAGTATAAAAGAGGCCTCCGCGAAATTTTAGGTATTTCACCTTTTTCGCATGCGGTTGGAGCTCAATTTAGTGCATTTTGAAGAGAGAATTCGTGGGTCTTCAGTGGAGGTACTTTCCCAAGTTATTAAAGTCGTTTCTATGTTATTTTGTTCGGTTAGGCTTTTATTTGAAGGATTAAAGTAAGAAAAAATTTGGAAAATGGGAGGAAAGAGTTGGGAATTTCTTTTGGCAATTTTAGTGGGCAATTGTGGTCCGATTTTAATGTTATTGGTATGTAGGGTCTCGTGGGAGGATAAGGGTTCTTGTAATGTAAATTTTATTGGATTCCGAGACGTGGGCCCGGGGCTCGGGTTTTGCCGAATTTCGAGATTCTTGTATAATTTGATAGTTTTCGATTGTGTTGTGTTCCTTTAGTATATGTTGATGATGTTGAACTTGTTTTGGCTAGATTCGAAGCAATCGGGAGCCAATTTGAGGGGCAAGAGCATCGCGGACTAGTGTTGTGGCCCGTTAGAGGTAAGTAATGGTTATAAATCTTGTCCTGAGGGTATGAAACCCCGGACTGCGTATTTCTCACTTATTTTAGAATGGCGCACATGTCGAATGACGAGTATGTGGCGCGCACTGATTTTTGGATTGGACTAGGTCCTCTCCGCACAACTATTGAGTTGCATATTTACTCAAAACCTTATGTTAAATTATGTTCTAAAGATTGTTGAAATATTTGGGCTATAAGCCATGTTTGGAGCCTTGTGCCGGTCTGTTTAGACCCCTTGGGGGATTTTTATAGCTATTTTCCTCACTATGTATTGATGATTTCACTCAGACGCATTGTGCTTACTTTTTTCGAAACTCAGCCTGATTTACACTACTTTGAGATTTAAAAATAATGTTTTGGGTCGAGTACCCTGTTTACTGATTCGCCTGAGGGGCTTTTTGAGAGGTTCTGCTGAGTGAGGCCGAGGGCCTGATTGTGAGGATATGATACGCCACGAAGTGGCTTCATATTAGCGCCTGGGCTGAAGGAGCCCCTCCGGAGTCTGCACACACCCCCAGTGAGCGCACCGAGTGCCGAGTGCCGAGTGATTGGGAGGCATGAGTGACTGTGAGGTGCTTCTGCTGAGGTATGCCCGAGGGGCTGATTATGAGTGGCTGTGAGGCATGCTCGAGGGGCTGATTATGATACATGTTTTGCCCAAGGGGCTACTTATGATTTTACTACTTTCACTCTGAGCTTATGAAATATGTTTTGCCCGAGGGGCGTCTTATATGATTCATTTCATTTTCATACTAAATCTTTCGGTTTGAAGTTTTCGAAAATATACATTCTTCAAAGGATTTTTCTGAAGTTGGTTTTAAGGTATGATGATTTCATATATCTATGTTATACTGTTGGAAAGAAAGGATGTGCATCTTGTGAATTCATGACATTGATTTTACGTGTTTCTTGCTGCTCAGACCTGATTTATTTTCATTACTACTGAGTTGGTGTACTTACATTACTCCCTGCACCTTGTGTGCAGCTTCAGGTGTTAGGGCAGGGTGAGCTGTCTATCTGTTCCAGAGATTCTCGGAAGTTTGCGAGGTAGCTGCATGCATCCACAGTCCTGCTCCCTCTCCTCACTATTATAGAATTTATTTTCATTGAGTTGTATATTTTATATAGATGCTCATGACCAGTTACTCCGGGTTCTCGGGGGTTGTATTTAATATTGAGTATAGCTTTAACTGTTTTATAAATGTTTAAAGGAAAACTTTATGGGTAATGAGTATAGTAAAGATGTAAATGGAAGCTTATTAGGATTCGAGTGTAGTTTTGGCTGGCCTAATTCCATGATAGGCGCTATCACGACTGGCCTATATTTGGGATCGTGACAATAGGGGAACTCAATAATCCTGAGATATCCCTAAATGTGGAGAAAAATAAGAAGACACATATGAACACGTAGAGCCTGGATCAAATAATACTGATGCACCCCTATGGAAAATAGGGACAATACCTGTGATGACTGAGTCTGAAGCAACAACCTCGGAACGAGCTGGAAGGGCATAGTATCTAGCCTTGCCTCCCCCTCTAGGGCGACCTCTACCTCCCCGACCCCCACCTCGAGTTGACTGAGTAGGTGGAGTGGCAGCTGGGGCTGGAAGAATAGCTGGAGGACCCGGCAGAGCACGTGGAGAATGATAAGACTGTGGAGGTGCACCCCTCCTGGCCCTGGGGCAATTTCTAATCACGTGACGAGTGTCATCACACTCAAAGCAACCCCTTGGAGGACGCTGCGGCCGAGACTAAATAGGAGTTGTCCTGCTGGGTTGGCCAAAAATAGCACCTCGAACTAGTGGCACACTGGATACTGGCGGTGCACAATAGAACTCGTGAGGTCTAGGAGGAGCTGGAATACCGCTGGCTGCTGGAAGGGCCGAATGAATAGGGAGACCCACAAAGCCCCTACCGTGGCGTGTTGCTGGTGCACGAGCTCGTGAAAAATGGTCAGTCTCTCGATACCTCTTGGCCTCTCTATCTTCTTTGTCCCGAGCGAACATGCCCTCTACCCTCCTGGCAATAATCACTTCCTGCTGGTAAGTGATATCCATCTCCAACTCTGGCCATATTGGTCCGAATACTAGGTTAGAGTCCCTCAATGAATCGGCGAACCCGCTATCTAACTGTGGCAACCAAGGTTGGTGCATGACGAGCTAACTCACTGAAACGGACTGCATACTCGACACAGTCATAGTACCCTGGCACAACTGTTCGACATCCGCGAGCCAAGTATCCCTGAGGCTCTGAGGGACATACTCTAGAAAAAACATCTCTGAAAACTGAGTCCAAGTGAGTGAGGCTGCCTCGTCCTGACTACTCAGCTCATAGGCCTGCCACTACTGATATGTCGCTCCCCTCAGCTGGAAAGCGGTGAAAGAAACCCCACTGGTATCCACAATGCCCATGGTGCGAAGAATACTATAACACTACTCAAGAAATTCTAGAGCGTCATCTGAAGCTAGTCCAATGAAAGTAGGTGGGTGGTACTCCTTGTACCTCTCAAGTCTGAGTTGCTTGGCCTCAGAAGCAGCTGCCCTAGCATCATGCTGAACTGGAGCCGCTGGGGGCATAGGAATATACTCTAGGGCCTGATCAACCTGGCCCCTCTGCTCAGTAGTACGGGATGCGGGAGTCTGTGTCCCTCCCCCAACCTGAGATGTAGCAGGACTATTGGAAGTAGTCCAGCCTGAGCCAGAGTACTGAACATGCTCATGAACTGAGCTAAAGTCTCCTGTAAGGCTGGAGCAGCAATAGGGACCTCCTATGCCGGCTCTCCAGCTGGGGCTGCCATAGGCTCCTCTGTCACTACTCTCGCCGGTGCTCGGGCTGCACCGCTTGGTCGTCCTCTACCCCGACCCTAGCCTCTGGAGGTTCTGGCAGGGGGCTCGGGTGCTTGGTCGTCGGTCCTCCCAATACGGGTCCTCACCATCTGTGGGAAAGAATAGAATAGAATTTTATAATTTTTGATGTCAAGAACTCGCACGACAAGGAAATCAACGAAATATGATTGTTGTTAATAGTTACATAGCCCCCCGAAGATAGATACGGACGTCTCCGCACCAATCTACAAGGCTCTAATAAACCGGCTTCTGACTTGTGACTCCTATGAAACTAGACGCTCTGATACCAACTTGTCACGACTCGATTTACCCTCCGAAGGCATTGTGACGACACCTAGTCTCTACAACTAGGTAAGCCTAATTGTTGGAACACATATTAAATAGAAGCAATAAAAATAAAGACGATATAAGCCAGTCTACAATGAAACATCGACACTTGGCGCGTACAAAATAAAACTTTCCTAAAAACCTAGAATATCACTTAAGTCACAAGCTCTATCTCAAAATAGCTCTATACAACGTGAGGGAATTTACATGAAAAATCTATCTAATTCTTGAGAGGAAGGTGACTCGAAGGACTCTGCGGACGATGCAGAATTACCTTTCGGTCTCCTAGAAGCTGCTGCTCGGACCCCTAGCCATGAATCTGAGCGCTGGTACCTGGATCTGCACACGAAAAACATGTGCAGGAAAGGGCATGAGTACACCACAAATTGGTACCTAGTAAGTGCCAAGCCTAACCCAAGTCGAGTAGTGACGAGGTCAGGTTAAGGCTCTACTAGATTTTTATAGTAAAAATAATTTAAAAATTCGAACAGAGAGATATAATAAGCTGAGGCAAATCAGTAGAAACAATGATCTAAAAGAAAATAATAACAGGGAGCCCTCGGCTTGGCACATCATATATCATAGTAACAAGTATGCAATGCAGTAGAGGGGGAAAGCTCCTGGAATCTCGTTCGTAGTCCCAATTTAAATGTGCAATACAGTACAGGGGGAAAGCTCCTGGAATCTCGTCCGTAGTCCCAATTTAAATATACTATGCAGTACAGGGGGAAAGATCCCGGAATCTCTTCCGTAGTCCCAATTTAAGTATGCTATACAGTGCAGGGGGAAAGATCCCTGAATCTCTTCCATAGTGCCAATTTAAATATGCAATGCAGTACAGAGGGAAAACTCTCGGAATCTCGTCCGTAGTCCCAATTTAAATATGCAATGCAGTACAAATACCAGATACAATTTTTATTTAAATAGTTCAGGAAAATCACAGGAAAAAATATGGATAAAACTACCTAAACATTGTACACATAGTAATAACTAGGGAAAATTCAAGTAAAACAGGTATAAATGCTATTTCCTAATCTAAACTACATAGTCGATACATGAGACAGTGAAATATGAATGAAATGATTTAAGTCATGGAGGGAAAAATGGAGTTTAGAAACAATGGCACGTGTATGTACTCGTCACCTCACGTACACAACGCACAAACACCATAAATCAGTATTCAAAATAGCCTAAGGGGAAGTCCCCAACACAGAGTTAGGCAAGCCACTTACCTCGACTGCGCTACTCAACTCAAAACCACGCTCTTGCCACGAGTATCCGACTCCGAATGGCCCAAATCTATTCAATTCGATTGCATAATGTAAATATCACTTTAAGGAATCAAAATAGCTAATAAGTTTGAGGCTAATACACGAAATTAGGAAAATTTCCCAAAAAAGTCCCCCGGGCCCACGTCTTGAAATCGAGTGAATATACAAATTTAGAACATCCATTCACTCACGAACTCACTCGAACAAAAATCATCGAAAACCGACGTCAAAATCTTATAAAATTCTCAGATTTCCAATTGGGGAAACTTCTTCCCATTTTCATGATTTTTCACCCAATTCATTGATTGCATGGAAGAATGTGCTATAGACAAATTATATACAAGTGAAATAAGGTTAGGAATTGTTACCTATGAATCCTTTCCAAAAAACCAACTCCAAATCATTTTTAGAAGATATGAATTTCAAGCCCTCGAATTTAATATAAACTGGCCAGCGATTCCCCACATGCGCCCCTTGGACCGCATATGAGCCCCTTTGACCGAATCTGCGGTCCCGCACCTGCGGAAAAAACATCGCAGGTGCGAAAACCCACTAAAAGGACTGGGGCCGCACTTGCGGTCATTGGTCCGCACCTGCGACTCAGCACCTGCGGCTCCGCACCTGCGAGAACTGGTTAACTTGACCAAACCTGCACCTACAAGCCTTTCTTCCCCACCTGCGTGTCCGCACCTGCGAAAAATCCATCGCAGGTGCGAGACACCAGAACCAACACTGGTTAAGCTGTTCCAAGTTCCAAAATCACCCGTTGAGCATCCGAAACATCCTCGAGCCCCTCGGGACCTCAACCAAACTTACCAACCAGTCCTAATACCTTATCCAAACTTAGTCGAGCCTCTAAAACACATCAAATAACACCAAAATCACCAATTATACATGAATTCAAGCCTAAGAACTTATGAAATTTCCCAAATCCGCAACCAATGCCGAAACACATCAAAACTAGTCCGAATGGCCTCAAATGTTACACAAACGTCACAAATTATACAACGGACCTACAGCCACTCTCGGAATTCCATTCCGAGCCCGATATCAAAATTTCACATATCGGCCGAAATCGCCGAAATTCTAACTTTTTCCAATTCAAGCCTAAATCCACTAAGGACCTCGAAAACACATTCCGGACACGCTCCTAACTCTGAAATCACCCACAGAGCTAACGGAGTCGACATAATCCCATTCCGGACCTGTCTTCACACAATTCCAACTACGGTCTGATTTCTAAAACTTTAGCTCACATATAAGGATTATGTGTCCAGAAACTCTCCGAATTTCACCACTCAACGTACGACAAGTCCCAAAAGCAGAAATAGACATGGGAAAAGCAGTTATTAAGGGATCAGGGCGCTAACTCTCAAAACGAACTACCGGGTCGTTACATATATATATATATATATATATATATATACACACACACACACATATACATACATACATACATACATACATACATATATATATGCACATCTATATTTATATATGTATGTATGTATGTATATGTGTGTGTATGTGTGTATATATATACATACATATATACATACACACATAAATATATATATACATACATACATATATACACTTATACACATATATACATATATACACATACATATATAGATATATATGTACATATATATATGTATTCATATGTATATATTTATATGTATGTATGTATATATATTTATATATTTTAACGACCTGGCCGGTCGTTCCGAGAGTTTAGCTCGTTTCCCCCATTTCTGCTTTATTGTGTGTGTGGTTCATCTCTTTTGTGTTGTGCTGGGTTGGTTGGCTCGGGTTTAGAGTGATTGTGGAGAGAAATGAGACACTTATATCCTGTTTGGCCATGCTTTTTTTGGGCCAAAAGTGCTTTTGTTTTTTCCAAAAGCACTTTGGCCAGAAATTGAGGTGTTTGGCCAAGCTTTTTAAAGAAAAAAGTGCTTTTGAGAAGCAGAAAAAAGTAGCTTCTTTCCAAAAGCACTTTTCTAAGGAGCACTTTTGAGAAAAATACACTTTAAGCAGTTTTCAAAAGCTTGGCCAAACACTAATTACTATTCAAAAGTGCTTTTGTGATGTCCCAAGGGGTCATTCTATGAATTTAGACTCGTTCCTAAGTTTATTAGCCATAAGAAGACTAATTTTAATTACCTCAATTTGCATGCGCAGTCCGGGCGTGAAACTGTAAAGCTTTTATGTGAAAATATAAGAAATAATAATTTTTAGAATTTAAAATTTGGTTTTAGTTGACTTGAGTCAACATTTTTAGTAAACGGACCCGGATCTATGTTCCGACGATGCCGAGAGGTCCGTAGTAAAATATGAGACTTGGGCGTATGCCCGAAAATGAATTCCGTTGTCCCAAGCCTTAGAAATCCATTTTTGAAAGAAATTATTTTGCTGAATTATTAACGAAATAAAGAAAAGAATAAATGTTTGAAACCATTGGTATCGGGATTGTATTTTAGTTCCAGATCCTGGTACATATTTATTATAGTATTTAAATGTTAACAGTGAAATTTGGTGAAACAGAGTTTATTTGATGTAATTTGGACGTCCGGTTGAGAAATAATGTACTTCAAGTGTTCTTGAGAAAAATGATGAGTTTTGAGGTTTAATTCATAGTTTTACATGTTAATTTCATGATTTGATCGCACGAGCAAGTCCGTATGATGTTTTTAGACTTGCATGCATGTTTGGTTTAGAGCCCCGAGGGCTCGGGTGAGTTTCGAATAGGTTTGGGTTGTGTTGCGCTCATTCTTTCTTATGCTTCGACGTCGTTTCTTCAAGCATGAATGATATTATATTGAACAAATGATCTTCAATTTCTGTTTTGAATGAAGTATTAGATCCGTATCGTAATTACGGACCCGTAGCAAAAAGAATCGTTGAATTTGGACATCGTATGAGGATTTTATGGTCATTTTACTAAGGTTGCCTAATTTTTAGATTAATTATGAAATTGCCACTGGCAACGTGTTTAAAAATCTACACTTTTTGCAAATATTAGAACCTACATACTCATTCATTATAAGGTCAAATTGGGTAATTCAAAAGCCTAACTTGACCAGATTTTCACAATGAATCTATTGGAGACATAAAAATCGAGTTTCGGGATTGTTTGGTATGAGAAACAAGACAGAATAACAGGCAGAAAAATATATAAATCTAGGGTTTGTTCATTCGGTCATATTTTGAGTTGGGGAGCTCGGATTTGGGCGATTTTCACCATAGGGATTGGGGTAACTGTTCTCTACTCATTTGTTTGGTTATATTTCAACTACCCAATGTTTTTCATCGCTTTTAAATCAAAAACTATGAATTTTCATGGTAAAAATTGAGGGTTTGGGTAGAATTAGGGAATTTTGTAAAAATTTATTCTTTACCTCGAATTGAGGTCGGATTTCGAAACTAATTGTATATTCGGGCTGGTGGGTGAATGAGTAAACATAATTTTGTCCGAACCCCGAGTTTAGACTAAGCGGGCCCGGGGTCGGGTTTTAACTTTTTTTGAGAAAACTTAGAAAAAATTATAATTTTCAGTAAATCTAGTTCCTCTAGTACTAATTAATTATATTAAGTTAATTATGGTTAGATTCGAGTGTATTGGAGGTGAATTCCAAAGGAAAAGCTATAATTGAGCAGTGAGTGGCCTGCTTGAGGTAAGTGTTTGGTTTAACCTTACCTTGAGGGAATTGGAATCCCCAACTCAATTTTTATGTTAAATTGCATGTGTGTGGTGTATAGGTGAGGTGACGAGTATCTATGCACCACCAAATTTTCGGTTTACATTATCCCCTCCCCGTTTCCAATCTAATTGCTTCATGTTTTTAATTGTTTCATGTCCATTGTTGTTGCTATGATTACTTGGTTAGTTTATTTATTGTTAAGTCTGGTTGAAATTATTTTTGAAAAAGTATTAGTGTTTTCCTTGGTTTTACTGTGGTACATCAAGATTGAGCGGGTTGACATTGCTTTACGAGATATATATGTATTCTTGCTGGTTCCATTTTTGTGATGGTATTGATGAGTTTATGAAAAGTACAGTTTTCTGTTTACAAATGTTGAGATGAAAGTGTTGTGAAAGGCTTGGTCTGAATTGTGAATATTTTTGATAAATAAATAAATTGATAGTGATAAGGGTGGATAAATGATAGTGATAAGGGTGAACAGGTGAAATAAATGATAGTGATAAGGATGGACAGGGAAATAAATGATAGTGATAAGGGTGGACAAATGGGATCGGGTTGCACGCCGCAACAAGACAGTGATAAGGGAGAATCTTTATGTTTTACTGATTTTAATTACAAGGATTTGGAAACTTTACTGTTTTACTCTACTGTTTTCTCATATTCTGCACATACGGTTATTTTAAAGTAAAGTTGGAAATTTGGAAATTTGTGTGAGATTTTTGTGACAGTTGAGGCCTAGAATAGGCGACTGAGTGATTTTAATTATGGTTTCGGTTTATACTTTCTTGTTTGTGTAGAATTGTTTTTCTTCTTTTTTATATATCTATTGTCACAGGTTAAGTTATAATCGTCCCGCCTTAGCCACGTCACTACTTCGTCGAGTTTAGGCTCGGCACTTACTTAATACATGGGGTCGGTAGTACTCATACTACACTTTCCACTCTTTTGTGCAGATCCAGGTACCGGCCAGCAGTAGAGATTTTTAGTAGCCGTTATTCATTATCCAGAGACACGAGGTATGTTTGCCGAAGTTCACAGATCCCGAGAGTCTTCTCTTAGTTCGTAGAGACTATTTTAATATTTTCTCAAAACAATTATATTATTTCGTTCAGCCCATTAACTGTAGTATTCTTTAGTAGCTTGTGAATTGTGACACCATACCTTGGGGTAGTGTTAGAGTGATTTATATAATTATTTTGTGGCTCGGCTTATTTATTTGTTTGAGATTTTATATTTGGAATTATTCTTTGGAAACCATTAGATTAAGTTTACTCTAAATTTATTTTATTATGTTTAAATGGGTAATAAAAGGAAAGTAGCTACTCGAACTCTAACATTGGCTTGCTTAGCAAGTGGGATGTTAGGAGCCATCACGATCCATAAGGTTTGGAATTTCGGTCGTGACAAGTTGGTACCAGAGCACTAGTTTTATTAGGTCTCACAATTCAGAACAAACCTGGTAGAGTCCGAAGGATCGATACAGAGACGTCTGTAGTTATCTCTCAGAGGCTATGAAGTTAGGAACAATTTCACTTCTATTCTATTCTATCGTGCGAATTTATTCTACCATTGATGATTGAAATTGTTTATTATCATCCTCTTACAAATCTCGACAACGCACAAAGCGTCTATAACCAGACAGGAGATGAAGCCCCAATGACAGCTACGATTAGGGGAAGAGACAGAAGCAGAGCTCAGTCTAGAGTTCGAACATCAGCACCTATTGTAAAGTCTCAAATGTTTCTAGACGGGGGGTTCTAGCTCAGTCAGTACATGTCAAAGGTATAGGTTAGACTCCTAGAGGTGGAGACCCAGCTTGATATATTTTCTATGGTATGGCTGAGGTTGTTATATCAAATGGTGCCATCATAAGAGAAATATCTATTTATTATAAAGTGATAATTTCCCTAACTTGATTTGGTTATGAGTATCTAGGAAAGTCCTCCTAATATGCTCCACACTCGGGTGAGCTTCGTAACTCTAAAATTGTAACGGCCTGGTCGGTCGTTCCGTGAGATTAGCCCCATTTTCCCTGTTTCAGCTTTTTCATGTGTTAATAAACTTAATTATGATGTGTTGGGCTGGTTGGTTTGGGTTCAGAGTGGTCGTAGTGAGAAATGAGACACTTGGTCTCTTGGATTGGGTTTATAGTCGGAAAAGTCAACTGGGAGTTGACTTATAGGCAAACAACCTCGAAATGAGGATTTTATTGCTCGGAGAGCTTCGCTAGGTGATTTGGGACTTAGGAGTGTGTTCGGAATGAAGGTTTGATGTCAGGTGTAGAAATAGGCTTGAATTGGCAAAAGTTAGTTTTTGGCGATTTCCGATCGGTAGGGGAAAATAGGCTATCACGGTCGGAATGGAATTCTGGAAGTTGGCGCAGGTTCGTAATGTAATTTTGGATATATGTGCAAATTTTCAGGTTAAGCAGATGTGTTATGGATGGTTTCAGCATCCTTGGTGAAATTTTGAAGTCTCAAAGTTCATTGGCTTAAAATGGATGTGATTTTCGTGTGTTTGCGTTGTTTTTGGTGTTTTGAAGGCTCGACTAAGTTTGAATGAGGTTATGTGATGTGCTGGTATGTTTTTTTGGGATCCCGAGGGGCTCAGGATTGATTTAGGATGGTTAGCGGAGATTTGGACTTGGAAAAATGCAGCAAAGCTGCTGCTGGTGCCACTTTACTAGTGTGTCTGCACCTGCGGATTGCGGACCACAGGTGCAATAGTCGCAGGACCGGAAGGCGACCGCAAAAGTGGAGAAGGTTGTAGAAGCGGAGTAAGGGTTCTAGTTTTGAGATTTGTGTCGAGTTCTTAGACATGGGCTCGGGGGCCAGGTTTGGTCGAATTCGGGATTTGTGATGTAATTTGATAATTTTGATCTGGGATTCGCTTCTTTAGTATATACTAATGATATAGTGCTGATTTTGGTTAGATTCGGGGCGATTTGTGGCCGAGTCGAGCAGCAGGGGCATTGCGGAGTAGAGTTTTGGCTTGATTGAGGTAAGTAACGTTTCCAAACTTGGTTCTGAGGGTACGAAACCGCGAATTACTTGTTATGTGATTAGAATTGGTGACGCACATGCCAAGTGAGGGGTGTGCGGGCGTGCATGGTGAGACTTGTGACCTGGTTCATCCCATCGCACCGCTTAGTGATTATTCTCTGATGATATCTGTGCTTCTATTAATGTGAATAATGCGAACATGGTAGAAAACATGATAAATTATATATATTAAGGCTTCACGCCGAAAATGCTGAGACCCGAGTGGTCGTATATTGCTGTCTCCTTATGTGTTTATTGGATTTTGTATACTCAGTCATGTCATAGCATATCATTTTGTGCCTCAGTCTCAGTAATTGTTGATTTCAAATATTTATCATTGTTTCGGGCTAGTTCATGCATTTGTGAGCCCATGTGAGCGAGACTGGAGAGTAATGACTGAGTGAGGCCGAGAGCCTGTTATTGAGACAGTTATGGAATCGGGCTACACACTGCAGCGATACTTAAATCATGCCTTCGTTGGCTTGATATAATGCTTGGGCCACTAGGGCCCTTTCGGAGTCTTTACACTCCCAGTGAGCGCATTGATAATGAGGGATGGATTTTCCCTAGACATGGATCTTGTCCGCAGCTGATGTTATGTGAGGGATGGATCTTCCCTGGACATGGATCTTGTCCGATGCTGAGGTTATGAGGGATGGATTATCCCTGGACATGGATTTTGTCCGAGTGTTGTATTACGGAGATGGATCTTCTCTGTGGGGCTGGACTGGCCTTTTCCTCAGTACGGAGTGACTCCAGTTACCGGTGTTTATGCATATTCTGGGATGGAACTTCCCTGGGCCTGAGAGCCATGTATAGTACTGGGTGGACTTTTGTGGGAGAGTTGTGAGCACTATGTGCATTTTCACACTGTGACATGTTGGCACGTAGAGCATATTGAGGTATATCTAGCATATTCTGTTGTTATTTTCTGATAAACTGTGAACATGCCTAAATTTTATACGCTGATGATTTAATTATTGAGGTTTAGTCCGTCACTACCTCTCAGCCCATATGTTGGGTTTGTTACTTCTGAGTTGGTGTACTCACGTTACCCCCTGCACCTCATGTGCAGATCCAGGTACATCGGGACCCGGTAGTGGCTGCTGAGCGTCTGTCAGAGTTTCTTTCGGAGTCGTCGAGGTACCAGCCGGCGATCGCAGCCTCACCTTCTCCTTCTTTATCTTCCTGTTGCACTATTAATATTTCAAACTATGTTGTCTATTTTGTATTTTGACATTCTTACGTTGTAGCAGCTCATGACTCGGTGAAACTAGATCTGGGGTCGGGGTTCTTTTATTCATGTTATTAATGATGTCCAAATCCTAGATGCTTTATAAAAGCGAGAATCTTGTTGTAAATGTGGTGATTTTCCTAAAATTAACTTTTAATAAACAAAATGTGTGGCTTGCCTGATTTCACGATAGGCGCCATCACGATCCCTAAGTTTGGGATTTTGGGTCGTGACAAGTTGATATCAGAGCCCTAGGTTAAATAGGTCTCACCAGTGATGAGCGGGTTTAGTAGAATCTTTCGGATCGGTACAGAGAAGTTTGTACTTATCTTCGAGAGGCTGCAGAACCTTTAGGAAAAATCTCACATTCTTGAACTCTTGTCGTGTGAATCCATAAATTCAACCTGAAGCGTAATTGTTAGAACTCCTTTTATGTATTCGAACGCGCACATGAGCGCTCGGTATTACCTGTGCATCGATGGCTTGTGAATTCCATGAATTGGATGTGATTTTAGCATGTTTGGGGCCAGTCTCTTAGGACTTGAGGCCGAATTTTTGTTTGTGGCTTGAGTGCCGAGATTTCGTTTGTGTGAGCACATGTATTTGGGGACTTATATGTCCATTGGTGTCCTTATTGACAGGACTTTGTGACTAGATGACTATGTGGTGAGTGTGATTTGAGGGTGAGATATGTTCATATTGCTTGATTGTGACAAAAACAAAGGGTGGGCTTGATATGTAGCGAGAACCGTTGAGTGTTTGACTTTTGTATGCAGTTGGCATATGGCCTCGAGTCGTGAGTGTATGGGAAGACCTCTTATGTTGTTTTGTAGCAAGTTCTCTTTTACCAGTAATTGATAGATGTTGCAATTTGAGTTTAGATCACTTGTGGGAGTTGGCACGGCTATTGCAATGGTGAATGCGAGGTTGGAGATGATTTGGGATGTTTAATGGTTTGAGTTATGTATGAGGTCATGAAGGATTTAGTTGAATCCTACTGCGGTATTGTGGCAGTGATAGCATATGGGCATTGTGAGTTATTGTTTGTTTTGATTCATGGCTTTGAGCCAAGTGGGGGAGTCTGCTAATGATTAGTAGGTTGCCCGATTATGTGCTGTATTGGTTTCGGTTTGGAGTATACTGGTAGATTAGTTGTGACCTGCAAAGGTGGAGCTTGAGAATGACTCGAGTAATGGAAAAATTCTGGATACAGGTTGTATTATACTCTATGGGGATATGAGTCTTATTGCATGATTGAGTTGTTATTTGTAAAGGAAGTAGTGCGCGTAAAGTAGGAATTTGCTTGGTTGCCTAGGGGTGTGGGTTACTCCCTTGGGTGTTGGTGTGGTAATGGGGTACAGGTCGTTCGATTTTCTTGATCAGTTTAATCTAGATTTTTGTAGAGTGGATGACTCTCGAGAATGGATCTGATGGATTCAAGGTTATACATAAGAATTAGGAATCTTCAGGATGTGTATTTGGCTAGAAATTGAACTCTACATTGGAGGGTGTCGATACTGGTGACATTTCTACATTATCATGTATTCTTCATCAGTATCAGGAAGGTGAAGGTAATGGCGTTAGATTCGCCATCTCTTCGGGGTAAGTATTTTGAATGTGGTCCTTCTGGGGATATTTGAGAGAGTATTCAACGGCTTATGAGCTTTAGACTGTATGGTCTTATGCTTAGGTCTCATGTGGTGAGTCTAGGTTGAGAATTGCAGTATTATGTCAAGGAAAATTATCAATTCGAGGGTAAGTCAGAAGGAACTTGGATAAATATGACAGCTTTGTAGTGGGTCGGATCGGCATGGTAAGGGATATGATTAGTTCTTTGGGTGCTTATGAGGTAATGAGTTTCTACATGTGTTTCCTAGCAATGCTCTTGGGTGTTGGTGACCTGCGTAGTGTGGTTGAGTTAGAAGGATTCAATTCTGATGGTTTGGTGTTGTACAAATGGGATTCGAATAGTTCCTGATGGTTTCTACCACGGTTAGAGATGTGTATTTTCTACTGGCGTGAGGAGCATGAGAGGTATAGTGATTTTTCTTCTAGATGGGATCAAATGTAAGTTCTTGGTTATTTGGGTACGTAGTTTCTTGTGGCTCGGAAGGGGTTATGAAGTTTCCATATTTATCATAGGATTGAATGGTATATGCGGTATGTAGTGTAGATTCGAGATTTGCATGTGTGAGTTCACAGTTTAGTTCTGGAATGAAGGTCAAATTCTTAGGCAGCATTGGCAGTTTCAGATGACTAAGTAAATGATATCTATTGGTGGCTTGAAGTATTTTATATGGACTAGCGTTTCGATGGGATCACTCATTGTAGCGGAGTTATGTGGAAGTATGATCCTCGGTGTCAGATTCGTGTGTTTTGGTTTTACGATGTGTGGCAGGATCTTAGCATGGTGTTGTGATGGTAATTGTTAATGGCGGAATAGTCCTCTCGTGTGTATCTTTTCTATGATTTGAGTTCGGGGGATATTACTATTGAGTGCATGAGTTGCACAGGTTGTGGCTTTGTATTGTATTGATACGTCATGTCATCAAAGTGGTCGCGTTGGATGAGAAGAGGTCATTGGGCCTAGAATAAATATTACCAGAGTTGACTACAACATGGTTGGAAGGATGATATCGGAAGTAGCTTAAAAATCCTCTATAGTTTCTGTTGGAGAAAGGGGGGGGGGACTCCATGACAGGTTGATCGAACTAATGGTTGCTAGTTCTACGTGTTTGTTTCATCATCAACAGTATATGAAAGTGTTAGAGCGAGACCTTTCTTGATAAGAGGTTAAGTACCGGTATTCGGTTGCTTTGAGAAGCTGACGTGATTAGGAGTTATCTCTATGAGTGTTTGAGTCATGCGGTATATTATGTGATTACATCTGGGTTACGGATATGGCTTGGCACAACATGTTCAAACTTATTCAGTTTGTAGTTGTGGAATTTTGATCTCGTAAATTATATCAGAAGTGGAAAAAAATTGGTTCTAAGGTTTATGGGTCAGGTTGGATTTCGAAATTTTTATTGTGTGTGCTATTGGACCTATATGGGATAAGGTGATGTGAGATCACCCCCGAGTATGTGCATGTTAGGCTACACAGAATTTTGGTGGTGTTTGGAAAAACTCTAGGCATGTTCGAGGACGAACGCGTGTTTAAGTGGGGGAGAATGTAACGACCCGGTCGGTCGTTCCATGAGATTAGCCCCGTTTTCCCTGTTTCAGCTTTTTCATGTGTTAATTAACTTAATTATGATGTGTTGGGCCGGTTGATTCGGGTTATGAGTGGTCGTAGTGAGAAATGAGACACTTAGTCTCTTGGATTGGCTTTATAGTTGGAAAAGTCAACTGGGAGTTGACTTATAGGTAAACAACCTCGGAATGTGGATTTTATAGCTCGGATAGCTTCGTTAGATGATTTGGGACTTAGGAGCGTGGTCAGAATGAAGTTTTGATGTCCGGTGTAGAATTAGGCTTGAATTGGAAAACGTTAGTTTTTGGCGATTTCCGGTCGGCAGGGGAAAATAGGCTATCAGGGTCAGAATGGAATTCCGGAAGTTGGAGCAGGTTTGTAATGTCATTTTGGATATGTGCAAATTTTCAGGTCAATCGGATGTGCTATGGATGGTTTCGGCATCCTTGGTGAAACTTATAAGTTTCAAAGTTCAGAGGTTATGGAATGTGTTGGTATGTTTGGTTGGGGTCCCGAGGGGCTCGGGATTAATTTCGGATGGTTAGTGGAGATTTGGACTAGGAAAAATGCAGCAAAACTGATGTTGGTGCAAGTTTACTAGCGTGTCAGCACCTGCGGATTAGGTACCGCAGGTGCGATAGTCATAGGAGCGGGAGGGGACCGCAGAAGCGGAGAAGGTCGCAGAAGTGGAGTGCTTGATCGCACATGCGGGCTCGCAGGTGCGAGGTCTGGGGCGCATGTGCGGAATCTGGTGAGTTAGTGAAAGCCGCAGGTGCGGCGCCTTGACCGCAGGCGCGTGAAATGGGCCGCAGGTGTGGAACCCTGAGGCAGAGCATATAAATTCCATTCTTCGCGAATTTTCTCATACTTCACCATTTTTGAAGATGGGTTTGGAGCTTTTTGAGGGATTTTGAAGAGGGATTCAAGGGGAACTCATTGAGATAACCTTTTTGAACCTAATACTTGATTCTATGTTGATATTTGACTGATTAATCATGAAATTGTTGGATTGAACGGTATAATTGAGGGGTTAGGGCTTGGAAACTTGAGACTTTGATTTAAGGATTTGAGGGGTCATTTGTAGTCGGATTGTGATGTATTTGGCATGTATGGACTCATGGGAGTGTAAGGGTTCTAGTTTTGTTATTTGTGTCGAGTTCCGAGACGTGGGCCCAGGGGCCGGATTTGGCCGAATTCGGGATTTGTGATGTAATTCTATAATTTTGACATGGGATTCGCTTCTTTAGCATATACTAATGATATAATGCTGATTTTGGTTAGATTCGGGGAGATTTGTGGCCGAGTCGAGCAGCAAGGGCATTGCGGAGTAGAGTTTTGGCTTGATTGAGGTAAGTAACGTTTCCAAACTTAGTTCTGAAGGTTCAAAACCTCGAACTACTTGGTATGTGATTAGAATTGGTAACGCATAGCCAAGTGACGGGCGTGCGGGCGTGTACTGTGAGACTTGTGACCTAGTTCATCCCATGGCACCGCTTAGTGATTATTCCCTGATGATATATGTGCTTCTATTAATGTAAATAATGCGAACATGGTAGAAAACATGATAAATTATATATATTAAGGATTCACGCCGAAAATGCTGAGACCCGAGTGGCCGTATATTGCTGTCTCCTTATGTGTTTATTTGAATTTGTATACTCAGTCCTGTCATAGCATATCATTTCATGCCTCAGTCTCGGTAATTGTTGATTTGATATATTTATCATTGTTTCGGGCTAGTTCATGCATTTGTGAGCCCATGTGAGCGAGACTGGAGAGTAATGACTAAGTGAGGCCGAGAGCATGTTAGTGAGATAGTTATGGCATCGGGCTGCACACTGCAACGATAATTAAATGATGCCTTCGTTGGCTTGATATAGCGCCTGGGCCACTAGAGCCCCTCCATAGTCTTTACAACCCTAGTTAGCGCATTGATGATGAGGGATGGATTTTCGCTGGACATGGATCTTGTCCAAAGCTGATGTTTTATGAGGGATGGATCTTCCCTGGACATGGATCTTGTCCGAAGCTGATGTTTTATGAGGGATGGATCTTCCCTGGACATGGATCTTTTCCGAAGCTGAGGTTATGAGGGATGGATCGTCCCTGGACATGGCTTTTGTCCGAGTGTTGTATTCCGGAGATGGATCTTCTCTGTGGGGCAGGACTGGCCTTTTTCTCAGTACGGAGTGACTACAGTCACCGGTGTTTATGCATATTCCGAGATGGAACTTCCCTAGGCCTGAGAGCCATATATAGTACTGTGTGGGCTTCTGTGGGAGTTGCGAGCACTATGTGCATTTTCACACTGTGACATGTTGGCATGCAGAGCATATTGAGGTATATCTAGATTATTCTGTTGTTATATTCAGATAAACTGTGAACATGCCTAAATTTTTTGCGCTGATGATTTAATTATTGAGGTTTAGTCCGTCACTACCTCTCAGCCCATAGTTTGGGTTCGTTACTTCTGAGTTAGTGTACACACGTTACCCCATGCACCTCGTGTGCAGATCCAGGTACATCGGGACCCGATAGTGTTTGTTGAGCGGCTATCAGAGTTTCTTTCGGAGTCGTCGAGGTAGCATCCGACGATCGCAGCCTCGCCTTCTCCTTCTCTGTCTTCCTGTTGCACTTTTATTATTTCAGACTATGTTGTCCAGTTTGTATTTTGACATTCTTACATTGTAGCAGCTCATGACTCGGTGACACTAGATCTGGGATCGGGGTTCTTTTATTCATGTTATTAATGATGTCCAAATCCTATATGCTTTATATAAGCGAGACTCTTGTTGTAAATGTGGTGATTTTCCTGAAAATAACTATTAATAAATGAAATGTGCGGCTTGCCTGACTTCACGATAGGGGCCATCACGATCCCTAAGGTTGGGAATTTGGGTCATGACAAAAATCTACTTATGTGAATGCTTGTATTGATAAATTCTATGGAGATAGCTATGTCTATCATTACGTGTTGTAATTTTGTTTAGCGGAAAATATTTAAAAGAAGAAAAGGGAATGTTTCAATTGGCACATGTGCATATTACGTGTGATTCAAAACTGAGGATGAGGTCCTCGCGTTTTAATATGATTTGATATGTTTAAATCGGGCTACTAGCCGCGGTGGAAGTTATATAAGGACTAAGTCCTGGTGATGGAAATTCTTATGCTTAAATTCTCTCTTGTGAAATTAAATTTTGTACTATAGTACTAATAAGAGTCATGCATGTTATGTTTATTTGAAATTTTTTGTATAAAATTTATCTGTACCTAATTTTCCAAATCTGTATTACAAGTATTGAGGTTTAACCTACAAGGTAGGTGCCTTCCCTTGTGGCGTTAAATGAGACACCTTAATTTCTTTTATATAATTATGAGGTCTTCATGCATCGTACTTCGTTATCAGTATTGTGAAGGTTTGAAAGGAGATTATTGTTAACGTGAAGCTATTTGATAATTCTGTAATTGACTATGAATAACTATTAAGAAAATAGAGGCAGTCAAGAACTGGCCTAGACCCACTTCAGCCACGGAAATTTGGGTAATTTTCTATATCCGTTCGAGGACGAACAATTGTTTTAGAGGTGGAGATTGTGATGACCCACGAGGTCATTCTATGAATTTTGACTCTGCCCTAGGCTTATTATCCATAAGAAGACTAATTTTAATTACCTTGATCTGCATGCGCAGTACGGGCGTGAAACCGGAAAGCTTTTATGTGAAAATATAAGAAATAATAATTTTTAAAATTTAAAATTTGGTTTTAGTTGACTTGAGTCAACATTTTTAGTACACTGACCCGATCTGTGTTCCAACGATTTTGGGAGGTCCGTAGTAAAATATGGGACTTGGGCGTATGCCCAGAAATGAATTCCGAGGTCCCAAGCCTTAGAAATCAATTTCTGAAAGTAATTATTTTGCTGAATTATTAACGAAATAAACAAAAGAATTAATGTTTGAAACCATTGGTATCGGGCCCGTATTTTGGTTCCGGATCCCGGTACAGATTTGTTATAGTACTTAAATGTTAACTGTGAAATTTGGTGAAAAACGTAGTTTATTTGACGTGATTTGGACGTCCGTTTGAGAAATAATGAACTTTAAGTGTTCTTGAGAAAAATGATGAGTTTTGAGGTTTAATTCATAGTTTTACATGTTAATTTCATGAATTGATTGCACGAGCAAGTCTGTATGATGTATTTAGACTTGCGTGCATGTTTGGTGAGTTTCGAATAGGTTTGGGTTGTGTTGCGCTTGTTCTTTCTTATGCTTCAACGTCGTTTATTCAAGCATGAATGATATCATATTGACATAATGGTTCAATTTCTGTTTTGAATGAAGTATTAGATCCGTATCGTAATTACGGACCCGTAGCAAAAATAATCGTTGAATTTGGACATCGTATGAGGATTTTATGGTCATTTTACTAAGGTTCCAGATTTTTCAGATTAATTACGAAATTGCCACTGGCAGTGTATTTAAAAATCTGCACTATTTGCAAATATTAAAACCTACACATCTCATTCATTATAAGGTCAAATAGAGTGATTCAAATGCCTAGCTTAACCAGAATTTCACAAGGAATCCATTGGAGACATAAAAATTGATTTCATGATCGTTTGATACGAGAAACGAGGTAGAATAGCTGGCAGAAAAATATATAAAACTAGAGTTTGTTCATTCAGTCATATTTTGAGTTGGGGAGCTCGGATTTGGGCGATTTTCACCATAGGGATTCGGGTAAGTGTTCTCTACTCGTTTGTTTTTTGTTATATTTCAATTACCCAATGTTTTTCATCACTTTTAAATCAAAAACTAAGAATTTTTATGGTAAAAATTGAGGGTTTGGGTAGAATTAGAAAATTTTGTAAAAATCGAATCTTTACCTCGAATTCAGGTCGGATTTCGAAACTAATTGTATATTCGGGCTCGTGGGTGAATGGGTAAACGTAATTTGGTCCGAACCCCGAGTTTAGACCAAGCGGGCCCGGGGTCGGGTTTTAACGTTTTTTGAGAAAACTTATAAAAAATTATAATTTTCAGTAAAGCTAGTTCCTTTAGCATTAATTAATGATATTAAGTTAATTATGGTTAGATTCGAGAGTATTGGAGGTGAATTACAAAGGAAAAACTACAATTGAGTAGTGAGTGACCTGCAAAATTGAGGTAGTGTTTGGTTTAACCTTGACTTGAGGAAATAGGAATCCCCAATTCAAATTGCACGTGTGTGGTGTATAGGTGAAGTGACGAGTATCTATGCACCACAAAATTATCTTTTTACACGATCCCTTCCCCGTTTCCAATCTAATTGCTTCATGTTTTTAATTGTTTCATGTCCATTGTTGTTGCTATGATTACTTGTCTTGTTTACTTATTGTTAAGTCTGGTTGCAATTATTTTTTAAAAAGTATTAGTGTTTTCCTTGGTTTTATTATGGTATATCAAGATTGAGCGGGTTGACATTGCTTTACGAGATATATATGTATTCTTGTTGGTTCCATTTTTGTAATGATATTGATGAGTTTATGAAAAGTACAGCTTTCTGTTTAGAAATATTGAGATGAAAGTGTTGTGAAAGGCTTTGCCTGAATTGTGAATGTTTTTGATAAATAAATAAATTGATAGTGATAAGGGTGGATAAATAATAGTGATAAGGGTGGACAGGTGAAATAAATGATAGTGATAAGGATGGACAGGGGAAACAAATGATAGTGATAAGGTTGCACAGGTGGGATCAGGTTGCACGCCGCAACAAGACAGTGATAATGGAGAATATTTATGTTTTACTGATTTTAATTACAAAGATTTGGAAACTTTACTATTTTACTCTACTATTTTCTCATATTCTTCACATACGGTTATTTTAACGTAAAGCTAGAAATTTGGAAATTTGTGTGAGATTTTGGTGACAGTTGAGGCCTGGAATAGGCGACTGAGTTATTTTATTTATGGTTTCGGTTTATACTTTCTTGTTTGTGTAGAATTGTTTTTCTTGTTTTTTTATATATCTATTATCACAAGTTAAGTTATAATCTCCCCGCCGTAGCCTCGTCACTTCTTCGTCGAGGTTAGGCTCGAAACTTACTCAGTACATGGGGTTTGTGCAGATCCAGGTATTGTCCAACAGTAGAGATTTTTAGTAGCCGCTATTCATTATCCGGAGACACAAGGTATGTGTGCCGGCGTTTGCAGATCCCGAGAGTCTTCTCTTAGTTCGTTGAGACTGTTTTAATATTTTCTCAAAAAAGTTATATTATTTCGTTCAGTCCATTAACTGTAGTATTCTTTAGTAGTTCGTGAATTGTGACACCAGACCTTGGGGTAGCCTTAGAGTGATTTATAGAATTAGTTTGTGGCTCGGGTTATTCATTTGTTTGTGATTTTATATTTGGAATTATTCTTTGGAAATCACTAGATTAAGTTTACTCTAAATTTATTTTATTATGTTTAAATGGATAATAAAAGGAAAGTAGCTACTCGAACTCTAACATTGGTTTGCCTAGCAAGTGGGGTGTTAGGCGCCGTCACGATCCTTAAGTTTTGGAATTTGGGTGGTGACAAGTTGGTATCAGTGCACTATGTTTCTTAGGTCTCACAATTCACGAACAAACTTGGTAGAGTCTGAAGGATCGGTACAGAGACTTCTGTACTTATCTCTCAAAGGCTATGAAGTTAGGAACAATTTCACTTCTATTCTACTCTATCGTGCGAATTTATTCTACCATTGATGATTGAACTTGTCTATTCTTGTCTTCTCACAAATCTCGACAATGCGCAAAGCGTCTACAATCGGACATGAGATGAAGCCCAAATGACAGCGACAATTAGGGGAAGAGACAGAAGCAGAGCTCAGTCGAGAGCTCCAACATCAGCACCTATTGTAAACTCTCAAATGGATCTAGACGCGGAGGTTCTAGCTCATCCAGTACATGTCGAAGGTGTCACACCTCCTTTTTCCACTACCCCCCGGATTAATGAAGGGGTAATAAGGGAGTTTTTCCAATTAAAGTGACATTATTCGGATTTGGAATTTATTTTAATTTTCTGAGTCGCCACCCGGATTTTTGACGATGCTCCGGGACACCGTTTTATTTTTAAAATCCAAAATCGAGAAAATTTTGAGTCTATTTTGATTTGTTTGCGACCAGAAATCCGAGTAAGGAATTCTGTTAACCCGGGAGAAGGTGTTAGGCATTCCCGAGTTCCGTGGTTCTAGCATGGTCGCTTACTATTAATATTTGGCCTAAATTATCTGATTGTGCATTTTTGCCTTTGTGCATTTAACCTCTTTAAAATTAGCCGTTTTTGATAAGTATGGATTTATCTAGAAAACAAGTCACGAGAACGTGCACTTGTTATGCTTTTGAACGTATTAGGATTACGCCACATGAAATGCACCCGTAACCGCAACACGTAATTTTATTAAGATTTGAAGTTGAAGACGGGGACATGAGTTGTCGAACCCGAGTGTAGTTTGGGGTAATTTTGAGGTAATGATCGATTTTTGTCTAATTTCAAACTAAAGGTATTCATTCTACCTAAGGATTGCCTAAACTAATGTCCAATAGCCTAAAGATAACATGTTTCGGGCTATGGTCATATTTTAGCCCCAAATTATTTCAACTCTTTTGGCCAATCCTAGTTGTGTCTAATTAACAAGAACGGATACGTATAATTTGAACTAAAATCAATAGGGATAAGCATAATAGGAACGTTTGCAAAAAAATATATTTAGAATCTACATCTTAGTGTTATTTTCAATCATCATATTTTGGAAAAAATTAAACTCATATACCTTCAAAGATTTGCCAAATTGTGTACAAGTAAATCACCAGATTTTCAAGGATGCAGATTGTCAAAAGTGAATACTTGGTGTTTGAATTTTGTAGTCTAGGCCTATTCTATAGTTTTTTTTATCAGTCCGAGTACGAGCTTGTGTCATTGGAATTGAAATTCTTTTGTAAAGAATATGTTACATACGTTGATTTCAGAGAGTTTACTAGGTGCGAAATGAATTAGGCATGATTAACTCTACCTTACATTGATGGTAACTATAATCATGATAACCATTTTTCAAATCAGCGCGTTTATAAAAATCATATACATGCCAGCTTATATATACACTCAACTTCCTACTGTTGTCATGCGATTTTTGAGACAGGGATTGGATTATAAATCCACTAATAAAAACAGCCTACTCTTCAGAGAAAAAAAAAGAATGGTAAACAGAATTTAAGTATATACAGTCCAGTCTTTAATTACAATGATTCTGAAAATGAATATAAACTATTGCCATCTAAATACACTTTTCAGAAAAATGGAAAGACTAAAAAAAGAAATTTTTAGCTAATTTGCCTAACTTGAATTCCTTTAAGGCCATACACTTGTGCCTTCCTTTGGAATCTGTAAACACCCCAATTGATTGAGTGTTATGCAACTACCAAAACCAAGCTAGCCATGGAAAAGTCAATTTTAATCCTTATAATGCTTGTGTTCAAACCATATTACATGGCAGAATTATTTATGCACTTTCTCAGGGTGAATGTGATCATAAGAGGATCAACTCACCTCTGGACTTGTCATTTTTATACTTGGGACCTTTAGTCCATATTAATTCCTTAACTTGATTATTTAGGCGTTTCAAGAGGATAAATTTGATCAGTATAAAGGATTCCAGATTTTTGTCCTCTAGTGAGCCTTTGATTGTCCATTTTACATCCTTTGAAAGGACAATTTCAGCAAGTTAACTACTGCTTATGCACTGTTATGAGACGAATTTGCCTATCAAAGAGTCAAATTCACCTACCTTAGTGCTAACATTAACATAATTCTAACTATATGGCACTTTAATTATCTAGGAATTTGTAGGGGATGAAATTGACCGTTCAAGGGTTCAAATTCCTCACCCTAATGCCCTTCTTAACTACATACTTTATACCCTTTAAAGGGTGAATTTCAGCCATTTATACTGTTGTTTTGTGCACTATTATGGAGTGCATTTGACTATCGATAAGTCAAACTCTTCTACCCTAGTGCCAACATTAACATAATTCTAAACTATATGGTACTTTAATTATTTAGGCATTTTTTAGAGAATTAATCTGGACATTTAAAGAGTCCAGATTCCTTACTCTAAGGCCCTTTTCGATTACCTATTTTATACCCTTAAGAGGGTGATTTTCAGTAACTAAGCCATTGTTTATGCACTACTATGGGATAAATTTGACCATTACAAGGTCGAATTCATCTACCCTAGTGCAAATTATCTTAATAATAGACTAAATCAAACACAAAACCAACATCTAACATATTTTAACTACACAAACTCAAAGCATTCTGAAATCAATAAAACTTAATCACAACTAAACATAATGATTCCAAGGATTCAGGTATTTCATGGACAACACTCATTCAGATTCATTTACCAGCCTATTAACCCATCCCATTTTAGATTTTTCATACCAAAAACAAAGGAAAAGGAGATTCAACTAGAGGAGAAGGATTTAAACAACAAAGAAAAAGAACAAAAATTCAGATTTGATCATTTCAATAAAGTTAAGCTGTTACATACCTTGTTTGAAGAGAAAAGTAACAGAAAATCCTGACCAAATAAAGGTCAGGCCAAGAGAAAATTCAGCTAGAAGAGAGAGAGTAATCAAGCAGCAAACAAGCAGCAACCTCAAACCAACACAGCTCCCAAAATCAACCCAGGTGAGTTTGAAAAATCAGAAACTGAAGGAGAAACAAGGCTGAAAACCCAAGTAGATTCTTGATGAACTTTCGAAGAGAAATCAGATTTTTGTTCTACTAATATCTTTTGAAATCTTCTCATGAATAGGAAACTACTATGAATTTCTGTGTTTTCCAAAAGGTTTTTTTAGTAGCTAACTCAGTGTAAAAGAGAGTCAAATAGAATGTTAAAAAAAAAATCTTTCTAATGTGGGAAATGGGTGTATTTATAAGGGACTTGGGGATGGGATCTATCTAGCATATTCCCTGCCTAATGGGCTGAAGAGAGGTACATGTGCAACTGTCATCCTTATCCTCTGGGACAGCTGCCCTTATTCCAGAATTTTTCAACCCTTAAAAGACCCTTTTACCCTTAAAATCTGATTTCCTAAATTTACATTACCTGTTGTACCCCTTGGAGTCCCTGAATTTACCATTGGGTAATCATGGTTACTCGCTTAGGTTATCATTTAACTCTAGTTAACTAACACTAGTTATGTCCTTTAGATGACTACTAGTTGTTCTTAACTAAGGCTAGGTTAACTAATTAAAGGTTAATTGGTTAAATGCCTAAAGTTAGCTTCCATACTAACTATCTATGTTTAAGTTATTTAATTATCAGTTTAATTAAACTTAATTAAGGTTAGTCAACGCAGTTCTCTTAACTTAGGTTAAATGATCTGCTTTAGTCAATTAACCTCAAACTAATTATCTTAAACATATTTTTTTTAGTTAATTAGTTAAGAGGCTACCTAAGTTAATTTCTAGATTGAAGAACTTTGAATTATTTAAATGTGAGACTAAGTGAATCAATTATTCTTAAACTTAATTAACTCAAATGCACAATTGAACCTAACTAGTTGTCCTAGATCAAATAATAGAAATAATTAAGTTGTTAGACCTAATAAATTAGGGTGCTTAATTCCTACTGATTTTGGACCTGTTTTGAGAATGAGGTTAACTAGGTGTTGGTTAATTTTAACTTAGTAAATTATATTTAACCCTTAATGAAATTAGGAGTCTAGTCTCTTTTTAGGAAGTTAGGTTAGATAATTATCTTAATTAGTTAATTAGGTTCTTAGAGTTGGTTTCTAATTATGTGGTTAAATATCCTAGTCTTGATAGCGTGTCTAATCAATGACCAAAGCTCGGGACTAACAGGGGTAATTAACTTGTTAGGATCAGATGTTAATAATGAAACAGGAGCTTAGGAGACTAATTATCAAAGAGTGCTAGTCATCTTATATTAATATTAAACTGAACTAATTAATCTAGCAAATTAAGACCCCAAACAAACACATAAGAAATCAGTTAATCAACCATGATATTCAAGAGGATATGATCAAGAACAAATACATGAAGCATATTTTATACTTATGAATATCGAGACCTGAGCTATATCATTCAAATATCTAAAACAGGGTTCGATTAATCTAAACATGTATGATCGAACTAACAATATACAAGGTCATTTAACCAAACGCGAACCAATGATAGGAAATAGATACACACTGATATAGTAATAAAAATCCTTATTTAGCTACTAAGCAATGAAACCCATTCAGGTTTTGAATTAATTACATAACTAAACGGAATAAAACTAAAAAGGAAGAAAGAAACAGTTATCCAAAAAGGACAATGAAACCAGTGGTTAAGCCATTAATTTGTTCATGATTTTCCGTAATAATACAAAGAAACAGATTGAAGAGGAAAGGGGATACCTGTGGGAGTAGTTTGACGGATTCCGGAGGGGTTTGAAAATGAATCAAACCCTCATAAATCAATTGCTCTTGTCAAGAGAAATTGACTCATGAAGGTCCGAGTCGTTGGTTTTCTTTAAATCGGCTGGCATAGGAGGGCTAGGGTTTCTGTTTTCTTAGATCTAAAATCAAAGAGATTTGGGTGTTTATTTGGGGAAACCAGTAGTGGGAGGTGATTGAGGGGAGGGTGGGGATCATCTGGTATAACTTTGGGGTCGATTGGAGAAGCTCCGCCGCAGGAGGCGATTTTCGACCGGCGGAGGATGGCGGCTAGGGTTTGGGTGTTTAGAGAGAAGTGAGAGAGACAGACAGGGGGGGGGGGTGTGAGACTTCTGCAAATGAGGAGGTAGGTGTGGTTTGGACATATATATAGTTAGGGATTGGGGGGTTCCCAGCCGTTAGATCTCAAAATATCAACGGATGGGATTTGCTAAATCCTAAACGAGGTCGTTTTGGGTACTGGGTCTGGACAGGCCGGGTAAGGTCTTTGGGTTGGGTCGTTTGTAGTGTACTGACACTTATTTTGGGCCTGGACAAATTAGGCCAGGTCCTATTTTGATATATTAGGATTAATTCGGCCTAAATAAATATTAATTAACACTAACCTAATCAAATTCAAAAGAAAACATGTAATAATTAATCCTAACCTTAATTTCATCTAATCATGGCTTAATTAAGAATAAAACAATTAACTTTGTACTCCTAATTAAATCCATGATTTATTGGATAAAACTGATTAATTTTAGTAATTAGTTGTCAAAACTACATTACATCAAATAACCATCATTCGTTTGTTATTTAATTCAATTAATTACAAATAATAAATTCAAAATTCTTTGATAATAGTGGTGCAATTTTAATAATTTTAAAAGATGAATTTTAAATACGCAAATGCAAGAAATTCACAATTAATCACCAAAAATTCAACCAAATCCATAAGATTAATTTACTTATCTAATTTTGTCGGAGTATTTAGTAGGTGAAAAATTACATGCTCACAGCTGCCCCTCTTTGCTCGGAAACACGAAGAGTTTTCGGGCAAAGCTAAAGTGAGCAGTTATGAACAACTTTTACCTCTTCAAATACTCCAAATGAAGAGTTTTGAAAAGTTTGTCCGAACCCTGCTTTAAAGGGTGCCTACATATCCTTGGCTATAAAGGAATCAGGTCAGTGTAGTTCTGGAAATTTTGGTAGCTGGGACTACCGGGTAACTGCGGTTTCACTATGATTGCTGCTGTTACTGCTGCTGATCTCTTATTATACCCAAGTACAAAACGAAGAACTAACTAAACCCTATCAGTTGCTAAATTACAAAATTCCTATCTAAGACTTGGTCTTGAGTCTTGATCTTTTGCTGACTTTGACCTGGATCCTAATGCTTATTAGTCGCAGGTGCTGGTTTTGTCTTGTTGTTCCTCGGATCAAAGCAGGATATACTGGACGAATGACTTCAATCTCGTCCTGAATAGTCCACATCTTCCCTGTTTGTGCAATTTTGGATTCAATATTCTCTTTCCTCTTTTTGTTTTTGTTATTTTTTGGATCGAAACTTCTTTTTTTGGTCGTCTCGGGTTCCAATGTCCTAGAAACATAATCTGCACAAAAAATCAAAACAAACGAACGAAATTTTTCTGCCCTAGTTTTCACTAGGAAAATTTCGTGAGTTATTGTAACAAACTCTATGCTATTTTATTGTTGAAAGCAATAAAAACCCGGGAATTGTGTACCCAGACTGAATGCAGACTAGGGGGTGGATACCCTATGCCTAAAAGGTGAAATCAACTAGGGATTGGAGACCCTATGTTGGAAAAGATCGACAGGTTATGCTGTCATCAAGAAGAGATCACCAGGTTATGCCGGCGTCTAGGAAGGTCAACAGGCTATGCTATTGCCTGGGGAAAAGAGATCACTGGGTTATGCCAATGTCTGAAGAAGAAAAGATCACCAGGTTATGCTGGTGTCTGGAAAGGTCAAAATTTTATGTTGTTGCTTGAAAAAGATATCATTGGGTTATGCCAGTGCCTGAAGACGATCAACAGGTTATGTTGTTGTCAAGAAGATCACCAGGTTATGCCGGTGTCTGGAGAGGTCAACAGGTTATGCCATTGCCTAGAGAAGAGATCACTGGGTTATGCCAGTGTCTGGAGAAGAAACGATCACCGGGTTATGCTGGTGTCTGGAAGGTCAAAAGGTCATGGTGTTGCCTAAAAAATAGATCACTGGGTTATGCCAGTGCCTGAAGACGATCAACAGTTATGCTATTGTCAAGAAGAAGAAAAGATCACCAAGTTATGCTAGTGTCTGGAGAGGTCAACAGGTTATGCTGTTGCCTGGGGAAAAGGGAGTGATCAACATGTTATGTTGTTATCAGAAAAAGAAGAGATCACCAGGTTATGCTGGTGTCTGTAAGGTCAACAGGTCATGATGTTTCCTGAAAAGAGATCACTGGGTTATGCCAGCGCCTGAAGACGATCAACAGGTTATGCTGTTGTCAAGAAGATCACCAGGTTATGCCGGTGTCTGGAGAGGTCAATAGGTTATGCCATTTCCTGGGGAAGAGATCACTGGGTTATGCCAGTGCCTGGAAATGATCAACAGGTTATACTGTTGTCAAGAAGATCACCAGGTTATGCCGGTGTCTGGAGAGGTCAATAGGTTATGCCATTTCCTGGGGAAGAGATCACTGGGTTATGCCAGTGCCTGGAAATGATCAACAGGTTATACTGTTGTCAAGAAGATCACCAGGTTATGCCGGTGTCTGGAGAGGTCAATAGGTTATGCCATTTCCTGGGGAAGAGATCACTGGGTTATGCCAGTGCCTGGAAATGATCAACAGGTTATACTGTTGTCAAGAAGATCACCAGGTTATGCCGGTGTCTGGAGAGGTCAATAGGTTATGCCATTTCCTGGGGAAGAGATCACTGGGTTATGCCAGTGCCTGGAAATGATCAACAGGTTATACTGTTGTCAAGAAGATCACCAGGTTATGCTGGTGTCTAGAAAGGTCAACAGGTTATGTTGTTGCTTGAAAAAGAGATCATTGGGTTATGCCAGTGCCTGAAGACGATCAACAGGTTATGTTGTTGTCAAGAAGATCACCATGTTATGCCGGTGTCTGGAGAGGTAAACAGGTTATGCCATTGCCTGCGAAAGAGATCACTGGGTTATGCCAGTGCCTGGAAATGATCAACAGGTTATACTGTTGTCAGGAATATCACCAGGTTATGCTGGTGTCTGGAAAGGTCAACAGGTTATGTTGTTGCCTGAAAAAGCGAGTGATCAACAGGTTATGATGTTGTCAGAAAAAGAAGAGATCACCAGGTTATGCCGGTGTCTGCTTGGGTGTGGGAACCTATGTTGGCATCAACTGAGGACTGGGATATGCTTGGTTGGAAAATGTTTGGCTAGGGGTTGAGGACCCTATGCTACTTTAAGATAGCATCATATTCAACTTCATTTCTTCTTCTTTATATATATGCCGGAAAAGATTTTTGGAGGAAACTTCCCTTTCTTTGGAGTCAATGCTGCAGAGCTCCTTCTAGCTCTTGCGCACTTCCTTTTGATTGCACTTGCTTTTTCCAAGGTTGCTTTTGCACATGTTTCCTATTTTCAAACAAAGAACAATTTGTTAGTCTGAAACATTGGTTGGTTTTGCGGCCTTGATTTTCAACTACTTGATCTCACTTCTTTTGATGAAGATCTCAACCACTTGCTTGCTTGTTTACTTGCTGGGAATTGGGTTTCATCTCTAATCCCGGGGGCCTTGGCTTTCGAGATTGAACCATGGCGATCGGTCACGTGGGACCCAACATTTTGTTTTGCCTTTGTAGGTTTTTCACTTGCTTTTTCTTTTGGATTTCCAGAGTATTGGGGAGGAGTTTTATCCCCACAAATTCAGCTGCGATGGTTGGTCGTGTGGAACTTAACCTTTCCGACTCTATTTCGCCTTTATTGGTTTTTCATTCCTGACTTTCCTTCCAACTGTAACTTTAGGTCATTTGGAATATTTCGGCTTTTCAAACCTTGCCAAGATGGTTAGCCACGCGGGGCTCAACCTTTCAACTTCAATCGCCTTTATAGGCACTTCATTTTGATTTCCTCCTTTCAAGGTTTTGAGTTTGAATCATCAGCCATTGTGGCCATTCTGGATCAACTCGATGCCCCTGACGAGGCTGGGTGCGTTTTGCATATTGACCCATGTTAGCTGAGAGCCCTGTAAATCAGTCTTGCCATCTTTATTTTGCCTTAGTTTCGCATAGAGTTAGACCGAAATGGATTCAAAAGAAAAATAAACGACAGAATGGACAACCAATTTAGACAAGAGGTGTCCCTTTCGGGGAAAGGAAAGAAGGACTTATCTGGAGTGCATGCTGACTTCAATGAACATGACATGCCTTTTGGACTGGATGCCTGATCCGTGTAAACCGTCCGAATCTAAGAAATTCATCACAACTATCACCTCGAGATTGAGAAACCTTGCCCCGGACTGTGTCCATATCAGTGATCTATTATCCTTTATGATTAGTGGCTCCTTTTGCGGGTTTCCACCGACTAACCTCTCTTATTTCTCTTCTTACCATCATCTTGTAGTGCTCTTTGCGAGTTTTCACTAACAAGAATCTCTCATTTTCAATTTCTCTGCTCACCATCGCCACAGTGCCCGTGTGGGTTTTCACCGATAAGACTCTCTCATTTTTAATTTCTGTCATTGCTTATATCAACTTCAAACATATGCATCCTCCAACTTTAGACATTTTTGGCCAATCGATCGGAAGGACTTGAACAGTGTTTTGGGTAGAGAGAAGCTGGATTGAGCTACAGCTTTGGAACCTTTCAGGCGACACATTGCCGAATCTTAAAATTCGCCCCAGCTTAAACTCTTGGGAAAATGTGGATTTTTATTTTGGTGTGACTAAACCCCAGGGAGAGGCTGCCTACGTATCCTTTCGGAATCAAGTCGAACGTAGTTCAGGGAACTTTTCTTCTTTTTTTTTTGTTTGTTTTGGTTTTTTTTGAACATCTATTTTTTTTTGTTTTCCAATAACACTTTCGGGTTCCAAAGAGGGTAATCAAAGAAGAGTAACCCGCTCAAAGGGTTTGCAAAAGGGTTAATGTTTTTTGGGTAGTGAGAATGAAAGCCTTCGTCATCCCAACCGGAGAACATTTGAAAATATATAGAGGATCAAACATAGCACCTTTTGACGGCATCTGCATTGACAGCCGTTTCGGGGTCATTTCCTTCGACGTCCCCCAGGTATAACGCTCCTTTTGGTAGCAATTTCCTTATGATGCATGGATCTTTCTAGTTTGGGGCGAATTTTACTTTTGCTTCTTCGTGGTGCGGTAGGATACGTCTTAAAATGAAATGCTCTACTTCGAAGCTCCTAGGTCGCACTTTCTTGTTGTAACAGGGGGCCATTCTTTGCTGGTATAATTGTTTGTGGCACACTGCGACCTTTCTCATCAATCAGTGTTAATTGCTACAGTCGGGTCTTGACCCACTTATTGTCCTCAATTTCTGCTTTGACAATAATCCGAAGGGAAGCAATTTTGACTTCAGCGGGTATTACGGCTTCAGTGCCATAAACCAATAGGTAAGGGGTAGCTCCAACTGATGTACGCAAAGTCGTTCGAGATCCCAACAATGCAAAAGGCAACTTTTCATGCCATTGCCTGGATGTTTGAATCATTTTCCTGAGAATTTTCTTGATGTTTTTGTTTGCTACTTCAACGGCGCCATTTGCTTTGGGCCGATAAGGGGTCAAGTTGCGGTATGTTATATGGAACTGTTCACTTACCTCCCTTATCAAGTTACTGTTTAGATTCACGGCATTATCGGTAATGATAGTTTTTGGGATACCAAAATGACAGATGATATTAGCATGCACTAAATCCACCACCACTTTCTTAGTGACAGCTTTGAGCGTGACGGCCTCGACCCCTTTTGTGAAATTGTCGATAGCAACCAAAATGAAGTTTTGCCCGTTTGAGGCCCTTGGCTCGATTGGCCCAATGACATCCATTCCCCAGGCAACAAATGGCCAGGGTGCCGACATAGGATGCAGTTCTGATGGTGGTGCATGGATTAGGTTTCCATGTATTTGACATTTATGGCACTTCCGGACGAAACTGAAACAATCTTTCTCCATGGTCATCCAATAATATCCAGCCCGCAAGATTTTCTTTGTGAGGACGTAGACATTCATGAGGGGACCGCATACTCCTGAATGGACCTCGCCCATGATCCTTTCAGCTTCTTTGGCATCTACACACGTTAACAGATTTAGATCGGGAGTCCTTTTATACAGTACTTCCCCACTTACGAAGAAACTGCTAGCGATCCTTCAGATGGTTCTCTTTTGGTCTCTGTTGGCCTGCTCGGGATATTCCCTTGTCTTCAAAAATATTTTAATATCATGATACCATGGTTGGACATCGTGTTCTACTTCGACCGTTTTGCAATAACCATGTCTTTCCTTGATTTGGATCTACAATGGGTCTATGAGAACATTACCCGAATAAGGCAGCATTGTTGCTAGGGTGGCCAGCGCATCGGCTAACTCATTGTGGCACCGAGGAATATATCTGAACTCGACGGCTTTGAATCGCTTTCTAAGATTCTCCACATGCTGTCTGTAGGGAAGGAGTTTAACATCTCGAGTTTCCCACTCTCCCTGAGCCTGCTTAATGATCAAATCGGAGTCTCCCATGATCAACAACTCTTCTACATCCATGTCAATGGCGATGTTCATGCCCATTATACAAGCTTCATATTCAGCAGTATTGTTTGTGTAGAAGAAATGGAGGCGGGCCGTGGCAGGGTAGTGTTGTCCTGTGGGTGAAATCAAGATTGCCCCTATCCTAATACCTTTCGCATTGGCTGCTCCATCGAAGAACATTTTCCAGGTTCCAGCGCCTTCCGAGATTATTTCGACGGAGTTGATTTCTTCATCCGGAAAATAAGTGCTCAAGGGTTGGTATTCATCATCAACAGGATTTTCAGCCTGATGGTCGGCCAATGCTTGAGCTTTCATGGCTGTGCGAGTGACATAGACAATATCGAATTCTGTTAGCAAGATTTGCCATTTTGCTAATCTCCCGGTGGGCATTGGCTTTTGGAATATGTATTTCAAAGGATCCAGCCTCGTGATGAGGTAGGTGGTATAAGACAATAAATACTGTCGGAGCTTCTGAGCAACCGAAGTTAGAGTGCAGCAAGTCCTTTCTAACTTAGAATACTTGGCTTCGTAGCTTGTGAACTTCTTACTTAAGTAATAAATGGCCTGCTCTTTCTTCCTCATTGCATCGTGTTGCCCGAGAACACACCCAAGGAGTTTTCTAGCACCGTCAGGTATAGGAAGAGAGGGCTCCCTGGTTTTGGTGGGACTAACACTGGAGGATTTGACAGATATTCCTTGATCTTGTTAAAAGCGTCCTAGCACTCGTTTGTCCATTTGATGGCCGCATCTTTTTTCAATAGCTTGAATATAGGCTCGCATGCGGAGGTCAACTGAGCGATGAACCTGCTGATGTAATTCAACCTACCCAACAGACTCATGACTTCCTTCTTGGTTCTTGGGGTTGGGAGATCCCAGATGGATTTTATCTTTGTTTGGTCCAGCTCGATGCCCCGTCGACTGACTATAAATCACAGTAATTTTCTGGATGTAACTCCGAAAGCGCATTTAGCTGGGTTTAATTTCAAATCATATCTGCGCACTCGAAGAATTTCCTCAAATGCTGCACATGGTCACTTTGGGTTCTGGACTTAATGATCACATCATCCACGTATACCTCAATCTCCTGATGCATCATATCGTGAAACATGGCGGTCATGGCCCTCATATAAGTTGCCCCAGCATTCTTTAAACCAAACGGCATGACCCGGTAACAGTATGTTCCCTAGGGTGTAGTGAATGATGTCTTTTCTGCATCCTCTTCATCCATCAACACCTGGTGATATCCGGCATAGCAATCGACAAAAGACTGTACCTCGTGTTTGGCACAATTTTCAATTAGGATGTGTATGTTTGGTAGTGGAAAATTATCTTTGGGACTGGTTTTATTCAGATCTCGGTAGTCGACACATACTCGGACCTTTCCGTCCTTTTTAGGCACTGGAACCACATTGGCTAGCCAGGTGGTGTATTGGACAACTCGAATTACTCCATCCTTTAGTTGTTTAGAGACCTCTTCTTTGATCTTGTCACACATGTCTGTTTTAAATTTCCTCTGCTTTTGTTGGACAGGTGGATGACCGGGGTAGGTTGGCAATTTGTGTACCACCAAGTCCATACCCAATCCGGGCATGTCTTCGTAGGACCAAGCAAATACGTCTTTGAAATAAAATAGGAGTTGAATCAAGGCATCTCTAGTATTTTCATCCGTGTGGACGCTTATCATTGTTTCTCGAATCTCTTCTTCATTGCCCAAGTTAACGGGTTCCTGATCACGCTCAACTATGTCTTATAAAAAACTAAGCGGGCATTGAAAATATAATCCGGGGTATTATGCCCATTGTCGTACCCACAAGGAATTTACGTATCAATCAAGTCTTTAGAATACACAACTTTTACTCAATCAATTCTCTCAAGACTTTTTGAATATAAATTGATGATGTTTTACTAATTCTACTGACAATAATAATAATTAGCAATTACTAACGATGTGTTGTAAAAAATTACAATAAAGGTCTAAGGTTATGATTTCCCCCGTTGGTGAACTTCCTTTTCGGATACTTCTTATTGTTTGATTATTTGTCTCTATCAATCATGAACACTCTATCTACCATAAATCTCTCTCAAGTAATTATCATAATTTGCTAGACGCACTCTCTCAAGTTACGCTAGCTATATTGCATTACAATTCACTTTAGATTGCACCTGAAGTATCGTTATTTCTAATCCAACTTCTAAACCATCGGTTATGACTTTCGTCTATAATCCGGGAGTGATGTTGTTCAAACAACTACCTAAATATGAACTCTCTCTCAAGTAGATACATAATAAATTGGAACTGCTAATTGAGGGCCCTTCAATCAACTACAACAAGAACGTAGTTGAACAAATAGAGATTAATCAACCAATCAAAACTATATTAATATCACAATAAGTTTATCCCCTAACGGGTTCCACCAAAAACCTAGATTAAGAAAATTTGCTACTCATATTCATAAGAATCAATTCTAAAATAACTTGAATAATTGAACTACAAAATAATGAATAAAAGCTATAAAAATCAATTCTTGCTTCACTGAGTAGTAACCCACAGGTTTTTCTTCACTTCAATGGCTTCCTCCCTTCAAAGTGTGTGTTTGGGTCTATTTATATGTTTGGGATATACCCTAAATGTGTAGGAGACTTCTATTCCAACCGGGAAACACTTAAAACTCTTCAAAACTTGATTTGACCGGACCAGGGGCCAGGCGTGACAGGCCAAACGCCTGGATAACGCCTGGCCAGCGCTGGCGTTTGGACCCTGGCACCTGGATAACGCCAGGCTGGGGCTGGCGTTTGGACTCTGGCGCCTGGCTAACGCCAGGCTGGGTCTGTCCTTGAGGCTAAAACGCCCGGCTATAGCCCGGTGCACTCCTCTTCGCCTCTTGAGCGTATTTTCAACGTAATTGCATCCATTTAGCTCGGCTTCCATCTCCAATTCACCTACACATTAAATAGACTCCATTATGCACATAAAAAGTATATTTTTATCATTAACACACATAAAATGTAAGGCACATAACGTGTTAAACCATGAATTCTATCCACGCATCAATACCCCTACACTTAAACATTTGCTCGTCCTCGAGCAATCAAGCTACACTCATGTACGCAACTTATTAAGCAAATCCCTTAACATGTTATACCGAGAATTTTTTTAAAACATTTCAATCACAGAGGTGTGACATCCTCGCCTCAATAGTCGACTCACATATACCATGCTTTATTCACAATCCACTCACTACTCTGACATAGAGGTCAACAACATTACCTTTCCTTTGTGAATCATGTGCCCTCTCCAAATCAAAGAGCTAGTTCCACACACAATAAAATTTAAGAACACTTAGGAACTCAAGATAGAAAGAATTCACTCGCGCTCAGAAATAATATTCATATGCCACAAAAGATGCACCATAGGCTTCCCCGTAGTGTACTACTCTACTAATCGAGCTCATTCAGTCTCGGATCAAGTAGGAATTTATTTGGTTGTAATGTAGGCTATGGGACGGGTATGATACATTTGGATATAAGAGTGACTACACCTCCCTAAGAACATTAATACATAAACTTTCGCATTCAACCTCAAACTTATATTAAGCCAAACTCCACCTTCACATCAATGTTATTACCCCATACTTCTTTAAGCACAATTACATTAAAAGTCACCACATATATTTTTCTTTCACAATAATACAACTGTTTATTTTATTTATTTATTTATTTCTTTTTTCTTTTTTCTTTTTTTTTCTCAAGTGAGTATTACTTTTCAAAACAGTGCACCTTTCTCCTTATTTCAATTATTCCCCTCAAAAACCAACCTACCACCCCACACTTTAACTTTTCCTTATTTCATCACTTTTTTAGTGCTTACGAGAGGTAACAAGGTTCAAATATATGATCGATTCAAACAAAGGGGTATGGCTTGTAATGTGGCTGCCAAAGAAACATGATTATAGGCTCAACGGGGTTAACTACGATACATAACAATTAGGTGGGCAAAATATAGATAGTTGGCTCAAGAAAGAAATGCCTATATCACTTCCAAGACTGAAAAAAACTTCTATTTTGCTTTGCACACACACGGGGCAAGTTCTAGACATCAAATGCAATGCACAATATAACATACAAACCTCACACACACTTGGCCCATAACTCACTCAGGATTGGATCTATCACGACACTCCAGTCAAAGCAGTTAAGCAAATCTTAAGAATTCCTGATTTAAGGTATTTATCCTGGAGTAAAAAAAATTGAGCCTAAGCGTCACAACCAAAGTACTGACTATTCTCAAGGCATTAGCACGTTTCGAGATATTCCTACTATTAAGCCCTTAACCATGTGATTCCTACTCTTAATAATTAAAAACTACCTACACCCGGTTCAATTAAAAACCCTTGAAAAAGAATCGTGGTACAAAGAAAAACCAAGGAGGAATTACTACACTACCTAAAACAAAAAATCTTTTTGGTATTTTCGTTAGACTTACTTCCCTCAAGAGAACTGTCTAGGAGATCCATCGTCGGGAAGAGTCTTTTTTTCTAATTTTTTTTTCTGTTTTGTTCTACCTAAAAGAAAAACTTACTAACAATAAAAGATAAAACTACTAACAAGAAAGCACACTAAACACAACAAATCACAACAAATATGTACAACACCCCACACTTAAATCATGCAGTGTCCTCAGTGCATNCGCATCACATACAGACAAAAAAAGAAATAAAAGTAAGGTGCAAGAAACTCCCTGATCCTAGTAGCTTCGCCATCCTTTCCATTAGTTTTTTTTTTAATTTCCATGCTCCTTCGAGCAACCGCTTGAATCACTTTATTCCTCCACTTTGAGCTTATGAATTGGATCCCAAGTTTTGAATCTGCTCTATGATCATGCTCCTGGGGTGGTGGAACAAATCTGCCTGGCCCAATAAAACAATGTAGTAATCTGCGCTTCTTGGCCTTTCGACGAAATGTGTACTCCCTACTTTCTGGCAGGAAGAATTCCAGTATGTAGGCATCTTGTTCTTTATCCCTCAACTCATCAGGTGGTTCGGATAACTCTATTTGCATATCATCATCCCAACACAATGTCAAAAATTGTTGGAGTGTGTACCAAAATCCTCAAAAATAATGACACTAGATTCAACAAAGTATGTATCATCGATGTCCTTGGTTAACTTTAGTATCTTTTCTACCACATCGACATCCTCCGATTTCAGTTCCAACCTGGGTGGCTCTTCAATAGATGGCTTGGCCGGCGGGTTCTCTCTTCCCTCTACATATAGTAACACCCAATCTGCCAGTTCTACACCGTTCATATCATCTAGATTCATCAAACAGTCATCCAAAGGGTCCCCAACAGTCAGGGATGCATCGTTTTTTTTTGGGATTACATTCACAACATCAATAAGAGAGCAGTTGGTGAACTCACTAGGTCGCCTCATAGACTTCTGCACGTTGAAAGTAATTTCTTCATCATTGAGCCTCATCTTAAGTTCACCAGTCTCACAATCGATAAGAGCTCTGCCTGTGGCCAAAAATGGCCTTCCCAAGATTATGGGAATTTCCTCATCCACTTTGCAGTCTCATATCACAAAATCAGCAGGAAATACAAACTTCCCCACTTGCACCAATACATCATCCAGAATACCCGACGGTCTCTTCACCGTCCTATCAGCAAGTTGTAGCAGCATGGAGGTGGGCCTGGCTCTACCAATCCCCAGTCTTTTATATATGGCCAGCGGCATCAGATTAATGCTGGCCCCCAAGTCACATAGAGCTTTGGTGAAAGCTAAGTTGCCAATGGTACAAGGAATTGTAAAACTCCCTGGGTCAGACAANACTTTGGTGAAAGATAAGATGCCAATGGTACAAGGAATTGTAAAACTCCCTAGGTCAGACAACTTTTCAGCAATATGGCGCGTCACCACCGCTACAAGTCTGAGTAAGGGTGACAGTAGCCAGATCTTGGAAGTCAACTTTTCTGAACATCAAGTCCTTCATCATTTTAGCGTAACCAGCCATTTCCTTCAACGCGTCAATCAATGGGATATTTACCTGTATTTGCTTTAGCATGTCCAAGAACTTTTTGTACTGTTCATCCATTTGGTATTTGGCCACCCTCTTAGGGAATGGAGCTGGCGCTCTCTTTTTCCCAGTGATTTGGGACTTTTCTTTCTCAGCCACCACCTCAACTACCGGCTTCTGGGCTATCTCCACTTCCTTTTCAGTCTCACTCTGTGCACTGGGTTCTCCTTTAGTAGGTTGCACTGTTACCTTGGTCAAGTTTGTTGATTAATCATGTTCAATCGGCATGGGTACCAGTGTCTCGGCCTGTCTTCTTTCACGATCTCTCTCCAGCTCCAAGTTTAAGTCTCTGCCACTGCGGAAAGTCACTGCCATCGGCTGCCTTGGGCCCTGGTCCATAGGATTTACCTGAGTATCTGCACGTAAAGTTCCAAGAGAACGATTGTTCACTGCCATAGATATCTAGCCCAACTGTACTTCAATATTTTTAATAGCTGCATCATGTACATCTACTCTCTCACTGATTTTGGCATTTGACCCAATAACCTGCTACATCATAGCTTCTAACCCGGAAAACCAATCTTCTTGCTTTCCCCCCTGTTGATGCTGAGGAGGGTAGTATGCTTGTTGTTGATTCTGATGGTTATAACCTTGTGTCCTCTGATACGGTGCTGCATTACCTTGTTGTCCCCTGGCACCCATATTTCCACTGTTCTGCTGTTGGTGGGGTGGTCTATATGGTTGAACGTGCTGACCCAGTTTTGCTTCCCATGTCTCTGGCTTCCATAATTCGACACATAATTCATATTTTCTGGATAAGGAGGGTGATAACATTCTGCATTCCAGTGATTACCAAGTGGTTGACTAATGCAAGATGTGCATAAGCCCCCATTGGTTGTGTCTACGATATGTACTTGCTATTTTTGTCCTGATTCCTCCACCTTCTTAGTAAGTATACTCATCTGTGTTATCAAGGTGGCCACGTTCTCTGCAATAGTATTAGATGGATCGAATGACACTGAGTGAACTACACGAGTAAGGGTGCATTTCCTTGTTGTCCATCTTGAATTCTGTGCCATTTTATCAAGTAAGATTTGACTTTCTCTCCATGTTTTGCTCAAGAATGCTCCACCAGCCGAAGCATCAACATTTGCTCTAACAGTATCAACCAAACCCATATAAAAATGCTGCCCCAACATTTTCTCTGGAATACCATGATGTAGACAGATAACCAGCATCCCCTTAAATTGTTCCCATGTCTCTTGCAGTGTTTCAACTGGTTTCTGTCTGAAGCTCAAGATTTCATCAATTTGTTGAGCAGTCTTGTTGGGTGGATGAAACTNATGAGAATGGAAACAACAACAGTTTTATTGACTCCTGAGTGATGTTTGGTTGCCTATGTGTTTTGCAAATTGACAAGAAGTTTTTCAAATGCTACTGGGGGTCTTCGATATATGACCCTGAGAATAGCTCTTTGTTCTGCAATAAGTTCAGCATATTATTTGTTATCTGGAAGGACTCGGTCTGTATCTGAGGGACCAGTATCGCAGTGGCCAAATTATCAGTTGTGGGTTGTGCCCAGTCATANCTAAACTGTCAATGTAAAAACTAAAATTTAAAGAAAATTGACTATATTTCAGAATTTTTGTATTTCTTCCAACTCAATTGATAATATCGTTAATTCCTCGGCAACGGCGCCAAAAATTGTTCACGCTCAACTATGTCTTATAAAAAATTAAGCGGGCGTTGCAAATATAATTCGGGGTATTATGCCCAGAGTCGATCCCACGGAGAATTTACGTATCAATCAAGTCTTTAGAATACGAAACTTTTACTCAATCAATTATCTCAAGACTTTTTGAATATAAATTGATCATGTTTTACTAATTCAACTGACAATAATAAAAATTAGCAATTACTAACAATGTGTTGTAAACAATTATGATAAAGGTCTAAGGTTATGGTTTCCCCTGTTGGTGAACTTCCTTCTCGGATACTTCTTATAGTTTGATTAGTTATCTCTATCAATCATGAACACTCTATCTACCATAAATCTCTCTCAAGTAATTATGATAATTTACTAGACGCACTCTCTCAAGTTACGCTAGCTAGATTGCATTACAGTTCACTTTAGATTGCACCCGAGGTATCGTTATCTCTAATCCAACCTCTAAACCCTCGGTTATGACTTTCG
>ML432580.1:99474-132139 GCA_005239525.1 Nicotiana knightiana
AAATTTGACCGTTCAAGGGTTCAAATTCCTCACCCTAATGCCCTTCTTAACTACATACTTTAAACCCTTTAAAGGGTAATTTTCAGCCATTTATACTACTGTTTTGTACACTATTATGGGGTGAATTTGACTATCGATAAGTCAAACTCATCTACCCTAGTGCCAGCATTAACATAATTCTAAACTATATGGTACTTTAATTATTTAGACATTTTTAAGAGAATGAATCTGGACAGTTAAAGAGTCCAGATTCCTTACTCTAAGGCCCTTTTCGATTACTTATTTTATACCCTTAAGAGGGTGATTTTCAGCAACTAAGCCATTGTTTATGCATGACTATGGGATGAATTTGACCATTACAAGGTCGAATTCAACTACCCTAGTGCAAATTACCTTAATAATAGACTAAAGAAAACACAAAACCAACATCTAACTTATTTTAACTACACGAACTCAAAGCATTCTGAAATCAACAAGACTTAATCACAACTAAATAGAATGATTCCAAGGATTCAGGTATTTCATAGACAACACTCATTCAGATTGATTTACCAGCCTATTAACCCATCCCATTTTAGATTTGTCATACCAAAAACAAAGGAAAAGGAGATTCAGCTAGAGGAGAAGGATTTAAACAACAAATAAAAAGAAAAAAGATTCAGATTTGATCATTTCAATAAAGCTAAGCTATTACATACCTTGTTTGAAGAGAAAAGTAACAAAAAATCCTGACCAAATAAAGTTCAGGCCAAGAGAAAATTCAGCTAGAAGAGAGAGAGAGTAATCAAGCAGCAAACAAGCAGCAACCTCAAACCAACACAACTCCCAAAATCAACCCATGTGAGTTTGAAAAATCAGAAACTGAAGGAGAAACAAGGCAGAAAACCCAAGTAGATTCTTGATGAACTTTCAAAGAGAAACTAGATTTTTGTTGTACTAATATCTTTTGAAATCTTCTAATGAATAGGAAACTACTCTGAATTTTCTGTGTTTTCCATAAGGATTTTTTTAGTACCTAACTCAGTGTAACGGAGAGTCAAATAAAATGTTCAAAAAAAGATCTTTCTAATGTGGAAAATGGGTGTATTTATAAGGGACTTGGGGATGGGATCTATCTAGCATATTCCCTGCCTAATGGGCTGAAGAGAGGTACATGTGCAGTTGTCATCCTTATCCTCTGGGACAGCTGCCCTTATTCGAGAATTTTCCAACCCTTAAAAGACCCTTTTACCCTTAAAATCTGATTTCCTAAATTTACATTACTTATTGTACCCCTTGGAGTCCCTGAATTTACCATTGGGTAATCATGGTTACTCGCTTAGGTTATCATGTAAATCTAGTTAACTAACACTAGTTATGTCCTTTGGGTGACTACTAGTTGTTCTTAACGAAGGTTAGGTTAACTAATTAAAGGTTAATTGATAAAATGCCTAAAGTTAGCTTTCATACTAACTATCTATGTTTAAGTTATTTAATTATCAGTTTAATTAAACTTAATTGAGGTTAGTCAACTCAGTTTTCTTAACTTAGGTTAAATGATTTGTTTTAGTCAATTAACCTCAAACTAATTATCATAAACAAATTTTTTTTTAGTTAATTGCTAGATCGAAGAAGTTGGAATTATTTAAATGTGAGACTAAGTGAATCAATTATTCTTAAACTTAGTTAACTCAAATGCACAATTGAACCTAACTAGTTGTCTTAGATCAATTAATAGAAATAAATAAGTTGTTATACCTAATTAATTAGGGTGCTTAATCCCTACTGATTTTGGAACTGTTTTGAGAATGAGGTTAACTAGGTGTTGGTTAATTCTAACTTAGTAAATTATACTTAACCCTTAACGAAATTAGCAGTCTAGTCTCTTTTTAGAAAGTTAGGTTATATATTTAGCTTAATTAGTTAATTAGGTTCTTAGAGTTGGTTTCTAATTATGTGGTTAAATATCCTAGTCTTGATAGCGTGTCTAATCAATGACAAAAGCTCGGGACTAACAGGGGTAATTAACTTGTTAGGATCATATTTTAATACTGAAACAGGAGGTTGGGAGACTAATTATCAAAGAGTCCTAGTCATCTTATATGAATATTAAACTGAACTAATTAATCTAGCAAATTAAGACCCCAAACAAACACATAAGAAATCAGTTAATCAACCATGATACTCAAGAGGATCTGATCAAGAACAAATACATGAAGCATATTTTATGCTTATGAATATCGAGACATGAGATATATCATTCAAATATCTAAAACAGGGTTCGATTAATCTAAACATGTATGATCGAACTAACAATATACAAGGTCATTTAACCAAACGTGAACCAATGATAGGAAACATATATGCACTGATATAGTAATAAAAATCCTAAGTTAGCTACTAAGAAATGAAACCCATTCAGTTTTTGAATTAATTACATAACTAAACGTAATAAAACTAAAAAGGAAGAAAGAAACAGTTAGCCAAAAGGGACAATGAAAACATTGGTTAAGCCATTAATTTGTTCATGATTTTCCGTAATAATACAAAGAAACAGATAGAAGAGGAAAGGGGATACCCGTGGAAGTAGTTTGACGGATTCCGGCGGGGTTTGAAAATTAATCAAACCCTCATGAATAAATTGCTCTTGTCAAGAGCAATTGACTCATGAAGGTCCGAGTCGTTGGTTGTCTTTAAATCGACCGGCATAGGAGGGCTAAGGTTTTCGTTTTCTTAGATCTAAAATTGAAGAGATTTGGGTGTTTATTTGGGGTAACCAGTAGTGGGAGTTGATTGAGGGGAGGGTGGGGACCATATGGTATAATTTTGGGGTCGATTGGAGAAGCTCCGCTGTCGGAGGCGATTTTTGGCCGGCGGAGGACGGCGGCTAGGGTTTGGGTGTTTAGAGAGAAGTGAGAGAGATGGACAGGGGGGTGTGAGACTTCTGCAAATGAGGGGTGGGGTGTGGTTTGGACATATATATAGTTAGGGATTGGAGGGTTCCCAACCGTTAGATCTCAGAAGATCAACGGTTGCGATTTGCTAAATCCTAAACGGGGTTGTTTTGGGTACTGGATCTGGGCAGGCCGGGTAAGGTCTCTGGGCTGGGTCGTTTGTTGTGTAGTGATAGTTATTTTGGGCCCAGGCAAATTAGCCCAAGTCCTATTTTGATATATTAGGATTAATTAGGCCTGAATAAATATTAATTAACACTAACCTAATCAAATTCAAAAGAAAACATGTAATGATTAATTCTAACCTTAATTTCATCTAATCATGGCTTAATTAAGAATAAAACAATTAACTTTATACTCCTAATTAAATACATGATTTATTGGATAAAACTGATTAATTTAAGTAATTAGTTGTCAAAACTTTATTACATCAAATAACCATCATTCGTTTGTTATTTAATTCAGTTAAATACAAATAATAAAGTCATAATTCTTTGATAATAGTGGTGCAATTTTAATAATTTTCAAAGATGAATTATAAATATGCAAATGCAAGCAATTCACAATTAATCACCAAAAATTCAACCAAATCCATAAGATTAATTTACTTATCTAATTTTGTCGGAGTATTTAGCAGGTGAAAAATTACATGCTCGCAGAAGGTAGAGGTTAGATTCCTAGAAGTGGAGACCCAGCCTGTTGATATATTTTCTATGGTATGACTGAGGTCGTTATATCAAATGGTGCCATTACAAGAGCAATATCTATTTATTATAAAGTGATAAATTCCCTAACTTGATTAGGTTATGAGTATCTAGGAAAGTCCTCCTAATATTCTCCACACTCGGGTGAGCTTCGTAACTCTAAAATCAACTTATGCGAATATTGTATTGAGAAATTCTATGGAGATAGCTATATCAATCATTAAGTGTTGTAATTTTTTTTAGTAGAAAATATTTAAAAGAAGAAAAGGGAATGTTCCAATTGGCACGATGTGCATATTACGTGTGATTCAAAACTAAGGGCAAGGTCCTCGCGTTTTATTATGATTTGATATGTTTAAATTGGGCTACGAGCCGCGGCGGAAGTTATATAAGGACGAGGTCCTTGAGATGGATATTCTTGTGCTTAAATTATCTCTTATGAAATTAAATTTTGTAATATAGTACTAATAAGAGTCATGCTTGTTAGGTTTACTTGAAATTTTTTGTATAAAATTTATCTGTGCATAATTTCCCAAATCCTTGTTAAAATTATTGAGCTTTAACCTACAAGGTAGGTGCCTGCCCCTATGGCGTTAGATGAGACAACTTAATTTATTTTATATAATTATGAGGTCTTCATGAATCGTATATCGTTACCATTATTGTGAACATCAAATTAGGCAAGTAAAAGACGTGGACAGTGCAACAACAATTGAGATAAAAGTCAAGTACAGGACAATCACAATAAGTCACACCAAATATGTAAGTACAACAATAACACCTCGAAGTAAAGGCACAATTTATACACGGGGAAACAAATATTACATCTTAATGCATGTCCCTCGTCCTCACCTGCACGGAAACACCCTTCATGCCATGAACTTGTAACGACCCGATCTGTCGTTTTGATCTCTAGCGCGTCGTTCAGCGGTTTGAAGTCGTGAGCAGCTCCATTTCATGTATTATGACTTGTCGGTGTGGTCGGAATTGAATTTCCCAAAGTTTAGAGTGGATTTGGAAAGAAAATTCTCCTTTCAGAAGCCTTAAGTTAGAGAAACGGACGAAGATTAGAATTTTGAGTAAACAACCTCAGAATCAGGATTTGAAGGTTTCTGCAGGTTCGTATGATGATTTCAGACATAGGAGAATGTCCGGATCAGGTTTTGGATAACCCGAGAGCGTTTCAGCGTATATTATGGAAGATAGCATTTTAGAAGAATTTCATAAATTTGGGCTATAAGGAATTTTAGAGTTATTGATGTCCGTTTGGGATTCCGAGCATGGGAATAGCTTCGTATGGTGATTCAAGAACGGGGAACGCGATCAAAAGTGAATTCGGATGCCCATAGGTCATTTTGAAGTCATTTGGCTAAAGATAGAAATTTGAAGATTTTTGAGAAATCCAACCGGAAGTGGAAATTTTGATATCAGGGTCGGAATGCAATTTCGGAAGTTGGAGCAGGCCCGTAATGTGAAATATGACTTGTGTGCAAAATTTGGGGTCAATTCGACATGATTTAATAAGTTTCGGCAGCGGATGTAGAAGTTCGAAATTTCAAAGTTCATAAAGTTTGAGTTTGAGTGCGATTCATGATTTCGGCATTGTTTGATGTGGTTTGAGGCCTCAAGCTAGTCTGTGGGATGTTATGGGACTGAGTCGTGTGATTTGGACGGGGTCCCGGGGATCTCGGGTGTGTTTCAGAGCAATTTCGGACCATTTTTCTCTGCTTTGCTGTTATTGTCTTCTGGTGTATCTAGTGTGCTATGCGATCGCGGTACCTTGTGTGCGATCTCATAGAAGAAAATTTGAGGGCTTCTGGATTGGCTTGTGCATTCGCGGAGAAGGGAGTGTGAACACGGTGGCTTGGGGTGTGATCTCTACGCGAACGCGGGGTAAGGTGTGCGAACGCGTAGAGGAAAGAGGAGTTGGGGGCCCTTTGGCCTATGCGAACGCGGGGAGGGGACCGCGGACGCGGAGTGTTGGCTGGAGGAAGCTACGCGAACGCGTTTGGGTGTATGCAAACGCAGAGTATAAATTGGGGCCTGGGCAGATTAATTTATATGCGAAATGTTAGCCATTTCCTTCATTTGTTTCATTGATGTGGGCAATTTTGAGAAGCTTCAAGAGGGGTTTTCCATCAAGCATCACTAGGTAAGTAATTTCTTCATGTTTTTAAAGTTAAATACAAGTATATGCATGGAATTAGACATGGAAATCTGTAGGAAATTGGGAAATCTTAAAGAAACCTAGAAAATGGTAATTTTGATTTTTAGCCACGAATTTGAGCATGGAATTTAGAGTAAATTGTGTATTTGAACTAGTAAAGCTATGGAGAATTTATCTTCGAGAAATTTTGGATTCCGGGCCCGTGGACATTTTGGTCATTTTATTGAGCGAAGTTGGGAAATTATATAATTTGGAATTGTTACAAGTATTAGAGTGAATTTTTATTGGTTTGCCCGTTATTTGAACAGTTTTGGGGCGTTGTGCATCAATTGGAGTCGTCGGAAGGGCTTGGAAGCCGGTTATGGAATTTAAGAGCGAGGTAAGCCTCCTTTCTAACTTTGTGAGGGGGAATTGTCCCTCCTAGGTGAACTAATTAAGTATGTGCTACTATCTGTGGGGGCTACGTACGCACGAGGTGATGGGAGTCCGTGCGTAGCTACTATTATGCCATGTCCGGGTAGTCTAGGACCCACTTGCATGCCTTACGTGTTGTGCATATGATCCTGCCCATAATATTAAACTGTTAATGCTATTCAATCGGTAAATTATTTCCTAAGAAGACTAGAGTGTACCTCTCTTAATCATTTAGAAAGAGAATTTATTCCTACGTGGATAATTGTATTCCTGATAAGGTTATATTATTGAATATTATTAAACTTGGCAAATGAGTTTCAAAAGAAAGATTTAAATGCTATTTCTAGTGTTCCTTTAAGAAGAATCTTACCACTTTCCTGAGAAACTACTTTCTTGATAAAAATGTGGTCTTATTGTGTGAACATGTGTAACCTTGGGTGCCTGAGTCGCATGTATGATTCGCGAGCAGGCTAGCCTTATTATTTGTATGTATAACCGCGTCGCATGATCGATTCGCGAGCGGGGTAGATGGATGCATCTATGGTTCGAGCCGTTCGACCCTCGGCAGTGCAAATTTTATTATTGTTGATCCGTACCGTTCGACCCTTTGCATTGCTTGCGCATGATATTTAAAGCATAGTTGCTATGATTTTTTCCTGATTACTGGCCTGGAATTTTAAGTTGTCAATTGGAATGACAGAGATTTAAAGTTATTAAAAATTTTGGAAAAGTTTTTCCTTCCCGTTGATTAATTGTTATTTGATTAAATCACCCATGTTGATTAATTGTCATTACTATGACGAAGATATAAAGTGTTAAATCTGAACGGAGTTGATAATATTTATTCCTGAGTTTAATAAATTGCCTATGATAATCATGCTTAGTGTCACACTTGAATATTCTAAATTGACCTTTAGCAAGTGTCTAATTTGACCTTTCGCCACTACCTCTCCGAGGTTAGGCAGGCGACTTACTGAGTACACGTTGTTTTTGTACTCATGCTACACTTGTTGTGCATTTTATTGCACAGGTACCTTCATAGCGATGTGACGGATTTGGAGACTTAGACGAGCTGCATCATCCGTAGGCAATCCGAAGCTGACGAGGTCTCCCTCATACTGTATTACATTATTTTATTTTCCTTTCTCCACTTGTATTTCGCACAAGCATTGTAGAAATTGAAAAATTCTTAGAAATTGCTCATGTACTTGTGACACCGGATTCTGGGATGTGATGGGATATATTTGTAAAAATAAGATTTTATTTAATTAATATGTAATAAACTGAAAGGAAATGCTTTTCATAAATGTTAAAACCGGAAATTATTTCAATTAATTAATGATTGGCTTGCCTGACAATGATGTCCGGCGCCATCACGACCTTATGCCATGTCCGGGTAGTCTAGGACCCACTAGCATGCCTTACGTGTTGTGCATGTATTCCTATCCATAATATTAAACTGTTAATTCTATTCAATCGGTAAGTTATTTCCTCAGAAGACTAGAGTGTATCTCTCTTAATCATTTAGAAAGAGAATTGATCCCTACGTGGATAATTGTATTCCTGATAAGGTTATATTATTGAATATTATTAAACTTGGAAAATGAGTTTCAAAACAAAGGTTTAAATGCTATTTCGCGTGTTCCTATAAGAAGAATCTTACCACTTTCCTGAGAAACTACTTTCTTGATAAAAATGTGGACTTATTGTGTGAACATGTGTAACCTTGAGTGCCTGAGTCGCATGTATGATTTGCGAGCAGGATGCCCCTGTATTTGTGTATATTCATATGAGCACCTGAGTTGCAGGTATGATTCGCGAGCAGGCTAGCCTTATTATTTGTATGTATAACCACGGCGCATGATTGATTCGCGAGCGGGGCAGATAGATGCATCTATGGTTCGAGCCGTTCGACCCTCGGCAGTGCACAATTTATTATTGTTGGTCCGCACCATTCGTTCCTCGGCATTTCTTGCGCATGATATTTACTGCGTAGTTGCTATGATTTTTGCTTGATTACTGGCCTGGAATTTTAAGTTCTCAATTGGAATGACAGAGATTTAAAGTTATTAAAATTTTTGGAAGAAGTTGTTCCTTCCCGTTGATTAATTGTTATTAATATGACGAAGATATAAAGTGTTAAATGTGAACGGAGTTGATAATATTTATTCCTGATTTTAATAAATTGCCTATGATAATCATGCTTAGTGTCACACTTGAATATTCTAAAATTGACCTTTAGCAAGTATCTAATTTTACCTCTCGTCACTACCTCTCTGAGGTTAGGCGGGCGACTTACTGAGTACCCATTGTTTTTGTACTCATGCTACACTTGATGTGCATTTTATTGCACATGTACCTTCATAGCGATGTGGCGGATTTGGAGACTTGGGCGAGCTGCATCATCTGAAGGCGATCCGCAGCTGACAGGGTCTCTCTCATACTGTATTACATTATTTTATTTTCCTTGTCCACTTGTATTTCGGACAAGCTTTGTAGAAATTGTAAAGTTCTTAGAAATTGCTCATGTACTTGTGACACCGGGTTCTGGGATGTGATGGGATATATTTGTAAAAATAGGACTATTTAAACCATTGTATTTACTTCACATATTTTATTTAGTTAATATGTAATAAAGTGAAAGGAAATGCTTTTCATAAATGTTAAAACCGAAAATTATTTTAATTAATTAATTTTTGGCTTGCCTGACAATGATGTCCGGCGCCATCACGACCTTATGGATTTTGGGTCGTGATAGAACTCACAATAATATGGCACGTCATCACCCTTCGTGCATTAGCACTCAATCACAATATCACGTACGACATCACCCTTTGTACTTTTACTCTAAATAATATGGCAAGACATCATCCTTCGTGCTTTTAATTTCAATAATATGGAACGACATCAACCTTCGTGCTTTTACTCTCAATAATATGGCACAACATTACCCTTTTTGCTTTTAATTTCAATAATATGGCACGACATCAACCTTCATGCTTTACACTTTTTCCTCACATGATAATGAATACAGACAATGGCACGACATGATCCTTCGTGCGTTACACTCTTTCTCACCCAAACAAATGAAATGATAGCATTCAGACAAGGTAATCAACAACATAAACAATAATAGAAACCATACTATCCCGGCAAGGGAGTCCACAATGGAAACAATATCATTAGCAACATGAACAATAATAGAAACCATACTGTCTCGGCAAGGGAGTCGACAATGGAAACAATATCATCAACAACATGAACAATAATAGGAACCATATTGTCCCGGCAAGGGAGTCAACAATGGAAACAATATCATCCCGGCAAGGGAAACATCTATAACAATCTTGCTTAATCAATTAGCTTCACACAATAAATCGCAACTTAAATCAATGCTCCGCAATAGGAAATGCCAAGAAAATACCATCAACATGTATAATCATCAAGTTAGGCCTAAGTAGTGCTTAATGAAAGATCATATCAATCACAATATACGACCCACGGGCATACTTGACACCAACATATAATACTCCAATTACTGCTAAACACTTATAGGTTGAGGTAATACAAATTTTAGCTAAGTAGGTAGTTTATGAAGAAAAATATAGAATGATGCTAGAAGAGGTAAAATCTTCAGTCAAGTCAATTAAGGTCAGGTAAACAACAAAGGAAATCTAAAAGCAAGTAATTCACATTTAAGCGGGAAGAGATGAAACTAGCAATCAGGAACTCAGTCATAGCAGTTACAACTTCATACGCAGGGGATATAAGGACCTAAGAATCTAAAAGGCCAACCTTCTACAAATAAGCCCGAGTACGTAATCGTCACCTCGCGTGTGCGGACTACAATCATCATAGAAGACTCAAATCTTAAGGGATAGTTCCCCCACACAAGGTTAGGAAAAATACTTACCTCAAAGACGACAACCCGGTACTCTAAAATGGACTTCTCGGGTAAAAAGACCTCCAGACGGCTCAGAATCAACTAAAACAACTTCAAAGTACACATAAATCGTATAAGGAACTATTCCGAATAATAAAGTTTCAATCTTTAGAAAATAATAAAAATCAACCCAAAAGTCGACCCCCGGGCCTGCACCTTGGAACCCGACATATTTTACAAATATCCAAATACCCATTCCGATACGAGTTCAACCATACAAATTTTATCAAATTCCGATATTCTTTGGTCCCTCAAATCATGATTTTTCAATTTAGGAATTTCCTTTCAAAACTTACATTTTCCTCAACCCAAAACATAAATTAAATGATAAAAACAAGGACTAATTCATGGAATATATTTAATTCTAGTCGAATAACACTTACCCATTCGATTTGTGTGAAAAACCCTCAATGAATCACCAAGAACCGAGCTCTAGAAGTCAAAATGTGATAAAAATGGCTTAACCCTCGATTTTGAATTATATTCTGTCTGCCCAGAATTTAAAGCATTCCGATCGCGGATGAGAAGATGCGATTGCGTAGAAGAAAAATGTTACTGGCCAAAAGGGTCTATGCGATTGTCAAGAAATCTATGCGATTGCATATAAGGGAAATAGCCATTGCCAACATATGCACAGTGCGTTCGTGAGTCCAGATGTGCGATCGCGGGGAGGGAATTATCTGCTGCCAAACGCTGCAGTATGCGATTGCGAAGCATGGGATGCGATCGCATTGAAGGAGTTTATTTGACACCCAAATGAAAGATATATGCGAACACAAGGGAGGGGGTGCGAACGCTTTGAAGGAAAACTGGGGGTGGGCGCAGAACACTATGTGATCGCATAGAAGGAAACCAGAAGACTGATATAGCAGTTGAAATTTAAGGGAAATTGACCCGAAGCCCATCCGAAACACACCCGAGATCCCTAGGACCCCGTCCAACCTCACAAACAAGTCATATAACCTAACACAGATTCGCTTAAGGTTTCTAATCACATGAAACAACATCAAACTGACGAATCACACCAAAAACCAAACTTATGAATTTCAAAATATTCAAATATCAAAACTCGTGCTGAAACCTATCAATTCAACCCATAATTACCTGATATTTTTCAGACAAGTCACAAATAACACAACGGACCTACAACCATTCCCAGAATTCCATTCCGAGCCCTATATCAAAATTTTTACCTATCGCCGAAATTCTAATTTCGCCAAATTACTCTACGGACCTCCAAAACCAATTCCGGATGCGCGCCTAAGTCCAAAATTATACGAAGCTATTGATATTAACCAAAACTTATTCTGAGGCCGTTTACTCAAAATTCAAACCTCCGGTCAACTTCCGTCACTTAAGCTTCCAAAAATTGAAATTTGCCCCTAATTCGACTCTGGATTATCCGGTTACTGAATTTAACCACGCACGCCGGTCGATATACACAATGTGAAGCTGTTCATGACCTTACGCCACCGAACGGAGTTTAAATTCTCAAAATGTCCGGTCGGGTCGTTACATTCTCCCCCTCTTAAAACAAACAATCGTCCTTGAACGTGCCAAGATTCACCTCGAACTCATCAAATCACTGATTGCACACTTCCAACACACACCCGCGGTTTATCCCACGTCACCCCAACCTACATAAGCCTGATGACGCCATCACAACTGCAATTTATTCTTCCTATCACCACTGACCAGCCCCATACGTCTATTTCTCACCTTCTACTCATTTATAAAAGACTCGAGTCTAAGTCCATATACGTCCTCAGCCTTAACCACCTGCATCAACTCATGACTACACCCTTAAGGTACGACCACATATTATAGCACATCACACATGAGCTCAAAATAACACTTTTGATCACATCAGCTGCCCGGAATCAACTTAGATTGGCAATTAGCCTCACATCAGAAAGAATTCTATTTCCAAGCCTTGTAATACTGATAATGATGTAATAAACATGAATACCTCATTATTAGACACCCGAATCACCGAGCCACAACTAACACTACCGGGCACACATCCCGCAAGCTAAACTAAAGAAGCACATAACGAAATGACATAATATGAAAATAGAAACATATAAATGAACTATCAAACAAGCCCATAGGCACAACTCTCTATCAATAATGACATAAAAAGCAATATAACAAGGAAGAAGAAAATTATATGAGCAAATCACAAGGATCCCATCCTGAAAAAATTTCCACCGCGGTACTCAGCTCGGTCCAAACATATCGAATCACAAATATCACGAGGACATCGCCCTCAACTCTAAATCGCATACCGAAAATATATCATACCAATTGAAATTCCCCAGTAACTCATCTCTGCTGATAAAATCATGACGCTCACTGAACTCACATCTTGATAGAGTATCAAATCACAGCTCATAAACAAAATACTTAGGAAAATCACCTTAAGCCTACCATGATGAACAACAAGGACTCACTTCTAGTCTCACCACTCTCAATGATGAATAAAACAATGATAGACACGGGTTACCACTCGTAGAATCTCCCAACATGAGCAAACTTGAAAAATAGAGTGCAAAGCATGAAACTCACTAATCATTAAAGCAACAAATAAGGGAAACTCGTCCCGACCAACAAAACTATAATGAAATACAAATGATGCCCCTCTTTAACATATCAAAACATACCCGGGAGATAATATCTGGCACAACGGCCTCTAGTTTACTATATGAGACACATCAATGGGTCGGGCCTCCCCCTCTTGGGCGCCCTCTACTCACCCGAATACCTTGCTATAACAAACTTTCTTGAATCCTGGAACAATCTCTCACCCTGTGGCTAACATATCCACAGTCAAAACAACTTCTCTGCCGACGTGGCTGTGGAAGCCATACAATACAAGTAATCTGAGACCCATGAGTACCTGAAACCCCATGCACAGCTGGTAATAAAAACTGAATTGGCTGACCCACAAAACCTTTATTGTGGGTTACCCTGCTTCCATATTAAGGACTAGTGGATTTCTTCGATCTACGAGGCCTCCTTGCCTCCATGAACTCTCTCTTCTGATCTCGTTTGTCCTCTCGCTCCCGGTCCCACATGCTCTCTAACCGGCGAGCGATCCCTACTACCTGCTGAAACGAGGCATCTGACTCTAACTCTTGAGTCTTGCTGAACCGAATATCATGCATGAGTCCCTCAATGAATCTACAGACTCGCCTCCTAACTGAAGCAACCAAGTAAGGCTTATAACTGGCCAACTCACTGAATCTGACGGCGTACTCTAATACTAACATAGTGCCCTAACGCAAATTCTCAAACTCCGCGTGCCATGCATCTCGGAGGGACTCGAGTGCAAAATTCCTCCCAACATCTCTGAAACCTGAATCCATGCAAGTGAAGCCAACTTGGGCAGGCTACCCCCAACTCATATACCCGCCAACACTAATAAACCGCTCCTCTGAGCTGAGACGTGACAAAACAACCCCGCTCGTCTCCACAATACCTGTAGTCTCAAGAATGTAGTGACGCTCCTCCAAGAAGCCTTGGGCATCATCTGTCGCCAGTCCACTGAAAGATAGGATGATGGTACTTCCGGTACCTCCCAAGTCCAAGGTTTTCTTCCTTAGATGCTACTGCCCTAACCACGGGCTGAACTGAAACCACATGTGGTGCTGCCATGACAACTGGAACCTGACCAACATGATTTCGCTACTCTAGAGTGTAGGCTGCGGAAGTCTGAACTCCTCCCCTGATCCGTGAAGTAGTTGGTGCACCCGGAATCAATTCCACTTGAGTCCATGTACCAATAATATTCAAAACCTACGTACAAGTCTGCTGCAGTTCAGGGTAACAACAGGCACCTCCAGTACCTGTCCCCCAACTGGAACTACCGGCGTCTCCTCAACGGCTGCTCTGGTCGGCATCTTATCTGCGGCACGTGCTCCTCGTCGGCCTCTGTCTCTGACCCTTGCGACATTTGTTTTGGGGTAACATCATCAGAGACTGTAGTTTGTATCCTTACCATCGGTGGGAGAATGGAACGATAATTTCAACTTCAAGATCAATGAACTCGCACGATAGGAATGAAGGAAGTGAAATTGCCCTAATAGTTATGTAGCCTCTCGAAGATAAGAACATACGTCTCCGTACTGATCCGCAAGACTCTACCAAACTCGCCTATGACTCATAGCACCTATGAACCTAGAGCTCTTATACCAACTTGTCACGACCCAACTTCCCTCTGTTGGGTATCACGACGGCACCTAGTCTAAAGGACTAGGTAAGCCTAACATTTAGTGAATATAAGACATAATATTGAAACTCTAAAATACTTCTTGATATAAATCTCGATAAATTACATATTATCCCAAAACCCGATAAGTACAAGTCATAATCTTTAACGAGTTTACTCTAAAATCTATAAATTGCCACTATTCGGAATGAATACAATAGTGTATGAATAGTAAATACAAGAAGGTCACTCCAAAACCGCAAACACTGAATCGGTTTTACCTCGAGTCTCCACCACAACAACCACGCTTCTAACTATCGGTCAGCCGACTATGCAAAACCTGGAATCTGCACAAAATGTGCAAAAGTGTAGTATGAGCACACCAAAACGGTGCCCAGTAAGTATCAAGGCTAACCTCGGTGAAGTAGTGACGAGCACTAGTCAAGACACCCACTGGTCTAATAAAAGAAACAGGAATAAATATAGAAAATGACGGAATATGACATTTGTACAAAGATTACACAATATAATTAACTACATAACAATGCAACGCGGGAGGAAAAAAATAGTAAATCGATGGAATATCATAATATTACACTAAAAAATGGACGGTAACACAGGCAAAAACCAAAACCCACAATATAGTAAGAACAAGTAATAACTCAGCACTGCGATAATCTCCACCTCTGACCTTAGCCAACAACTCCAACAATTTAATCAAACCTTCGAATATAACTTCTCACCCACCAGTTTATATTAAAGACCTTAATAGAAACCATATTGTCCCGGCAAGGGAGTCAATAATGGAAACAATATCATCAACAGCATGAACAATAATAGAAACCATACTATCCCGACAAGGGAGTCAACAATTGAAACAATATCATCCCGGCAAGGCAAACAACTATAACCAATCTTGCTTAATTAATTAGCTTGAAGAAATAAATCCCAACTTGAACCAATGCTCTACAATAGGAAATACCAAGAAAATACCATCAACATGTATAATCATCAAGTTAGGCCTAAGTAGTGCTTAATGAAAGATCATATCAATCACAATATACGACCCGCGGGCATGTGTGAAACCAACATATAATACTCCAATTACGGCTAAACAATTATAGGGCGAGGTAATACAAATTTTAGCTAAGTAGGCAGTTTATGAAGAAAAATATAGCATGATGATAGAAGAGGTAAAATCTTCAGTCATGTCAATTAAGATCAGGTAAACAACAAAGAAAATCTAAAAGCAATTAATTCTAATTTAAACAGGAAGAGATGAAACTAGAAATTAGGAACTCAGTCATAGCAATTACAACTTCATACACAGGGGATATAAGGACCTAAGAATCCTAAAAGGCCAACCTTCTACAAATAAGTCCGAGTACACACTCGTCACCTCACGTACGCGGGATTCAATCAACATCGAAGACTCAAATTCTAAGGGGTAGTTCCCCCACACAAGGTAAGGCAAGATACATATCTCAAAGACGACAACCCGATACGCTAAAGTGGACTTCTCGGGCAAAAAAACCTCCGGACGGCTCAGAATCAACTAAAACAACTTCAAAGTACACATAAATCGTATAAGGAACTATTCCGAATAATAAAGTTTCAATCTTTACAAAATTATAAGAATCAACCCAAAAGTCGACCCCTGGGGCCACACCTTGGAACCCAACAAATTTTTACAAAAATCCGAATACCCATTCCGATACGAGTTCAACCATAAAAATTCTATCAAATTCCAATATCATTTGGTCCCTCAAATCATGATTTTTCAATCTAGGAATTTCCTTTCAAAACCCACATTTTCCTTAACCCAAAACACAAATTAAATGATAAAAACAAGGACTAATTCATGGAATATATTTAATTTCTAGTGGAAGAACACTTACCCATTCGATTTGTGTGAAAACCCCTCAAAGAATAGCCAAGAACCGAGCTCTAGATATCAAAATGTGATAAAAATAGCTTAACCCTCGATTTTGAATTATATTCTGTCTGCCCAAAATTTATAGCATTGCGATCGCAGACGAGAAGATGCGAACGCGTAGAAGAAAAATGTTACTGGCCAAAAGGTGCTATGCGATCGCGAAGGAATCTATGTGATCTCATATAAGGGAAATAGCCACTGACAACATATTCACAGTGCGTTTGCGAGTCCATGTGTGCGGTTGCGGAGAAGGAATTATCTGCTGCCAACACTGCACTATGAGATTGCGAAGCATGGGATGCGATCGCATTGAAGGAATTTATTTCACACCCAAATGAAAGAGCTATGCGAACGCGCGGGTGGACGTGCGAACGCGTTGAAGGAAAACTGGGTGTGGGTCGCAGAACACTATTCGATCGCATTTGCATCTATGCGCTCGCATAGAAGGAAACTAGAAGACTGATTCACCAGTTGAAATTTAAGGGAAATTGGCCCGAAGCCCATCCGAAACACACCCGAGACCCCCAGGACCACATCCAACCTCACACACAAGTTATATAATCTAACACGGCCTTGCTCGAGGTTTCAAATCACATGAAACAACGTCAAAAAGAGGAATCACACCAAAAATCAAACTTATGAATCAAATCTTCAAATATCAAAACTCGTGCCGAAACCTATCAATTCAACCCAGAATGACGTGAAATTTTGCAGAGAAGTCACAAATAACACAATGGACCTACACCCATTCCTGGAATTCCATTCCGAGCCCGATATCAAAATTTTTACCTATCAGCCGAAATCGCCGAAATTCTAATTTCGCCAAATTACTCTACAGACCTCCAAAACCAATTTCGGACGCGCTCCTAAATCCTATATTACCATACGAAGCTATTGACTTTAACCAAAACTCATTCCGAGGCCGTTTACACAAAAGTCAAACCTCCGGTCAACTTCCATCACTTAAGCTTCCAAAAATTTAAATTTTCCCCCCAATTTGACTCCGTATTATCCGGTAACTGAATTCAACCACACACACCGGTCAATATACACCATGTGAAGCTGTAATGACCTTACACTACTGAATGGATTTTAAATTCTGAAAACGACCGATCGGGTCGTTACAAATTGACTATGGACAACTATTAAGAAAATAGAGGCAGTCAAGAACTGGCCTAGACCCACTTCAGCCACGGAAATTAATGTAATTTTCTATGTCCGTTGAAGGATGAACGTTTGTTTTAGAGGTGGAGATTGTGATGACCCAAGGGATTATTCTATGAATTTAGACTCCGTCCGAGGATTATTAGCCATAAAAAGACTAATTTTAATTACCTCAATTTGCGTGCGCATTCCGGGCGTGAAACCAGAAAGCTTTTATGTGAAAATATAAGAAATAATAATTTTTAGAATTTAAAATTTGGTTTTAGTTGACTTGAGTCAACATTTTTTAGTAAACGGACTTGGATTTGTGTTCCGACGATCTCGGGAGGTCCGTAGTAAAATTTAGGACTTGGGCGTATGCTCGGAAATGAATTTCGAGGTCCCAAGCCGTAGAAATCAATTTTTGAAAGAAACTATTGTCACGACCCCAAAACCTAAACCGGCCGTGATGGCGCCTATCGTGGAACTAGGCTAGCCAATAACCACATGTTTACAATTTCTTTCAAAATCCCAATCCAATTTCAAGAATTTCATAAAATATGCAGAGTTTACTAAAAACATTAGGCCAATAAACAGTGTCACCAACCCCAAAACCCGGAACCAACATGGCATGAGCATCTAAGAAAAATAAGCCAAAGGTATACTATTATAATACAAACCTCCGAATGAATAGCTAAGCTACAACAAGAAGGGAAAGCAGAGATGCTGCGGACGCTGAACAACTACCTCTATATCCCGCACTCTGGCTCTGCACGGAAAAGATATCTAATGCTCAGTATCTGCACCTGAATCTGCACACAGGGCTGCAGGGAGTAATGTGAGTACGCCAACTCAATAGTAATGAAAATAAATCAAGCCTAAGCGGGAAGGAAACACATAAAAATCAATGTCATCAATTCAAAATATACACAGCCTTAATTTGCAGCAGTATAAACATAGATATATGAAATCGTCATGCCTTAAAACCAACCTCAGGAAAGTCCTTTGAAAAATGTTTATTTTCAACAGCTCCAAACCGAAAGATTTTGTATGAAAATGAAATAAATCTCATAGAGGCCCCTTCGGAAAATCACATTTCATAAGTTCAGTGTCAAAGTAGTAAAATCATAAGTAGCCCCTCGGGCAAAAACATGTATCATAGTCAGCCCCTCGGGCATGCCTCACAGTCACTCATAATCAGTCGCTCAGCACCTCATAGTCACTCATAATCAGCCCCTCGGGCATACCTCACCATCACTCGTAATCAGTCACTCAGTACCTCACAGTCACTCATGTATCCCAATCACTCGTCACACGGCACTCGACACTCGGCACTTGGTGCGCTCACTAGGGGTGAGTGCAGACTCCGGAGGGGCTCCTTCAGCCCAAGCACTAATATCAAGCCACCTCATGACGTATCATATCCTCACAATCAGGCCCTTGGCCTCACTCAGCATAACCTCTCAAAAGCCCCTCGGGCAAATCAGTAAAATAGGGTACTCGACCCAAAACATAATTTTGTAAATCCCAAAGTAGTGTAAATCAGGCTTAGTTTCGAAAACAGTAAACACAATGTGGATGAGTGAAATCATCAATAAATAGTGAGGAAACCAGCAGTAAAAAGTCCCCAAGGGGTCTAAACAGATCGGCACGAGGCCCCAAACACGACTTTTAGCCCAAATATTTCAGCGATCTTTAGAACATAATTTAACATAAGGTTTTAAGTAAAATATGCAACTCATTAGTTTCCGCGGAGTGGACCTTATCCAATCCAAAAAAAATCAGTGCGTGCCACATACTCGTCATCCGACATGTGCGTGATTCTAAAATCAGTGAGAAATATGCAGTCTGGGTTCCATACCCTCAGGACGAGATTTATAACCATTACTTACCTCTACCGGGCCACAACACTAGTCCGCTATGCTTTTGCCCCTCAAATTGGCTCCCGATTACTCCGAATCTAGCCAAAACCAGTTTAACATCATCAATATATACTAAAGGAGCACAACCCAATCGAAAACTATCAAATTATACAAGAATCTCGAAATTTGGCCAAACCCGAGCCCCAGGCCCACGTCTCGGAATTCGGTAAAATTTACATCACTAGAATCCTCGTCTTCCCATGATTCTATATATACCATGAACACTAAAATCATACCACAATTGCCCACTCAAATCCTCAAAACAAAATTCTAATTTCCATGCACCCCTTTTCCCCAAATTTGGGTTTAATTCCAACAATTTTTTTGGTTTAATTACTTAGAAAATGACATATAAACAAGTTATGAAGTTTAAAACCTTACCTCCAAGTGATTCCCTTCAATTTCATCTTCAAACCTTCTCAAAATAGCTCCCAACTTGTTCAATAATGGAGGAAAATGAACAATTCTCGCACAAATGGCCTTTAAAACATTCTGCCCAGCCATTTAATTTCCTCAGTGCGATCGCAACATTAGACGCGCAATCGCGATGCACAGACCAGCCAACTAAATGTGATCGCAAACTAATACACACGATCATACAGAACAACTTTCCACCCCACATATGCGCCTCAGAATCCCCTACGCTATCGCACCACCACCCACGCGATCGCACTGCCTTACCTGACCAGCCTACGCGATCACAATCCTAACCACGCGATCGCATAGAAAAAAATTCCTGACTTATACTTTTACTCTACGCAATCGCAGATGAGTCCATGTGATCGCATTGAAGGATTCACCGATGCTAAAACACTAGAAAATAGTAGTCTTCTTAAGGCCAAAAAGCGTCCGTTTTAGCATCTGAAATACACCCGAGGCCCCTGGGACCTCAACCAATCCTACCAACACACCCCATAACATCATTCAAACTTACTCTAGCCTTAGAAACACAAAAAACAACATGAAAACACCAAAATTACATCAAATTGAAGCCTATGAACTTTGAAACTTCCAAATTTCGCCAACTACGTCGAAACCAACAAAAACACCTCCGATTGACCTAAAATTTTGCACACATACCCAAGATAGCATTACGGACTTGTTCCATCTTCCAGAATCCCATTCCAACCCCGATAGCTTATTTTCCACTGCCGACCCGAAATCGCCAAAAACTAACTTTCGCCAATTTAAGCCTAGTTCTACACCGGACATCAAAACTTCATTCCGAACACACTCCTAAGTCCCATATCACCTAACGAATCTATACGAGCCATAAAATCTGCATTCCATGGTCGTTCAGCAATAAGTCAACTCTCAGTTGACTTTCTAATCTATTAGGCTACTTTGAGAGACTAAATGCATCAATTCTCACCATGACCAATCTAGACCCAAACCAACTGATACAACACAACAAAAAAAAACAGGCTAGCAATATTTGACAATGCAGAAATGGGGGAAAAGGGGTAAATCTCACGGAACGACCAGCCGGTTCGTTACATCCTCCCCCTCTTAAACAAACGTTCGTCCTCGAACGGGTCTAGAAACATACCTGGAGTCTTGAATAAGTGAAGATATCTATCCCGCATTTCCCGCTCGGTCTCCCAGGTGGCATCCTCCACCGGCTGCCCTCTCTACTGAACCTTCACTAAAACTATATCCTTAGACCTCAACTTCCTTACCTGCCGACCCAATATAGCCACTGGCTCTACCTCATATGACATATCACCCTCGAGCTAAATCGCGTTGAAGTCTAAAACATGAGACGGGTCACCAACATACTTTCGGAGCATCGAAACATGGAACACCGTATGAATACCCGATAAACTAGGAGGCATATCAAGCCTATAAGCTACCTCCCCAACCCTCTGAAGCACCTCAAATGGCCCAATGAACCTGGGACCCAGCTTCCCCCTTTTCCCAAATTTCATAACACCCTTCATGGGCGACACCTTCAGTAACACCTTATCCCCAACCATGAATGACACATCTCGGACCATCCGGTCCGCATAACTCTTCTGCCTAAACTGCGCCATGCGAAGCCGCTCCTGGATCAACTTCGCCCTGCCCAACGCATCGTGAACCAAGTTTGTGCCCAATAGCCTAGCCTCGCCCGGCTGAAACCAACAAACCAGAGATCTGCACCGCCTACCATATAAAGCCTCATATGGAGCCGTCTGGATACTCGACTGATAGTTGTTATTATATGCAAACTCCGCTAGTGGCCTAAACTGGTCCCCTGAACCACCAAAATCAATCACACAAGCACACAACATATCCTACAAAATCTGAATGGTACGCTCCGATTGCCCGTCGGTCTGAGGATGAAACGTTGTGCTCAACTCCACCTGAGTACCCAACTCTCCCTGTACGGCTCTCCAAAACTGAGATGTGAACTGAGTGCCTCTGTCGGAATGATAGAAGCTGGAACCCCATGCAATTGGACAATCTCCCTGATGTAAATCTCAGCTAACCTCTAAGAAGAATAAGTATTACCAACAAGAATGAAGTGCACGGACTTGGTTAGCCGATCCATAATAACCCATATAGCATCAAACCTCCTCGAGACCCATGGTTATCCGCTCCCACTTCCACTCCAGAATATCAAATTTCTGAAGCAATCCACCTGGTCTCTGGTGCTCGTACTTGACCTGTTGACAATTGATACACCAAGCCACAAACTCCACAATATCCTTCTTCATCCTCCTCCACCAATAATGTTGCCTCAAATCCTGATACATATTTGCGGCACCCGGATGGATGGAATACCGCGAACTATGAGCCTCTACTAGAATCAAACATCGAAACCCATCTACATTGGGCATGAAAATTCGACCATGCATCCTCATGACCCCATCATCACCAATAACCACACCTCTAGCATCACCGCGACAGACTCTGTCCTGAAGAACAAGCAAATGTAGATCATCATACTGGCGTGCTCTAATCTGATCGTAAAGAGAAGACCTGGGGGCTACACAAGCTAATACCCACCGGGGCTCTGATAGATCCAATCTCACCAACCGACCCGCTAAGGCCTGAAAATCAAGGGCTAATGGTCTCTCTGCTACTGGAAGGTAGGCCAGACTCCCCAAATTCACTGCTATGCGACTCAGGGCATCATGCACTACATTGGCCTTCCCCGGATGATATAAGATAGTGAGGTCATAATCCTTGAGAAGTTGTACCCATCTTCTCTGACGCAAATTCAAGTCATTCTGCCTCAGCAGATACTGCAACATACGATGGTCAGTAAAAATCTCACACTGCACTCCATACATATAATGCCGCCAAATCTTCAATGCAAGAACAATGGCAGCTAACTCAAGATCGTGCACTGCATAATTCTTCTCGTGCACCTTCAACTGTCTAGACGCGTAGGAAATCACCCTACTCTCATGCATCAATACCGCTCCCAAACCAACTCTAGAAGCATCACAATAGACTGTATAATAACCCGAACCAGTAGGCAAAACTAGTACCAGAACTGTGGTCAATGCTGACTTGAGCTTCTGAAAGCTCTCCTCACACTCATCAGACTATCTAAATGGAGCACCCTTCTGGGTCAATCTGGTCAAAGGCGAAGCAATAGAAGAGAATCCCTCCACAAAGTGACGGTAATATCCTGCCAAACCAAGGAAACTCCTAATCTCTGTAGCTGAGGACGGTCTGGGCCAACTCTGCACCGCCTCTATCTTCTTTGGATCAACCTGAATACCCTCACTAGACACCATGTGTCCCAAGAACACTACCGAACCAAGCCAAAACTCACACTTGGAGAATTTTGCATAAAGCTTCTATTCCCTCAACCTCTGTAACACAACTCTCAAATGCTGAGCATGATCTTCTTGGCTACGAGAATAAACCAGGATGTCATCAATGAACACAATGACAAAAGAACTAAGGTAAGGCTGAAACACGATGTTCATCAATTGCATGAACGCAGCTGGGGCATTGATCATCCCAAATGACATAACCAAGAACTCATAATGATCATATCTGGTCCTGAAAGCAGTCTTCGGAATGTCAGAATCCCGAATCTTCAAATGATGATACCCAGATCTCAAGTCAATCATGGTAAACACTCTAGCTCCCTGAAGCTAGTCAAACAAATCATCAATGCGGGGCAAGGGGTACCGATTCTTCACCGTAACTCTGTTCCGCTACCGATAATCAATACACATACGAATGGACCCATCCTTCTTCTTCACGAACTACACCGGTGCACCCCAACGTGACACAATAGGCTGAATGAACCCCTTATCGAGGAGTTCCTGAAGCTGCTCCTTCAATTCCTTTAGCTCTGCTGGTGCCATATGATAAGGTGGGATAGAAATAGGCTGGGTTCCTGACACCAAGTCAATACCAAAATCAATATCCCTGTCAGGTGGCATGCCTGCCAGGTCTGCAGGAAACACATTCGGAATTTCACGGACCACAGGAACTGAATCAATAGCGGGAGTCTCACAACCGATATCCCTCACAAAGGCCAAATAATATAAACACCCTTTCTCAACCATGCGCTGAGCCTTCAGGTAGGAAATCACCCTACTAGGCATATACTCGGAAGAAACTCTCCACTCAACCCTCGGACACCCTGGCATAGCTAAGGTCACGGTCTTAGCGTGACAATCAAGAATCACATGGCACGCAGATAACCAATCCATGCCCAATATCACATCAAAATCGACCATGCTGAATAACAGTAGGTCCACTCTGGTCTCTAGACCCGCGATAGATATCATACACGACCGATACACAGGGTCCACAATAATAGTATCGCCCACCGTAGTCGACACGTGAACACAGATGACTAGAGACTCACATGGCATATCCACAAAATGGGCAAAATATGAAGAAAAATAGGAATATGTAGAACTAGGGTCAAATAAAGCCAAGGCATCTCGGAAACAGATTGAGACGATACCAGTAATCACGGCATCTGAGGCCATAGCATCTGGCCTGGCTGGAAATGCATACATGCGAGCCTGACCTCCCCCTGCTCGACCTCCCCCTCTAGGGCGGCCTCTGGTTGACTTACTACCACCCCTGGCTGTCTGGGCGGGTGGTGAAGTAACTAGAGCTGAAGTCGAAGGCTAGCCCCTATGTTGAGAAGATCAACCAGAACGGCGGGGACACTGCCTCCACACGTGCCTGAACTCTCCACACTCAAAACAACTCCCTGGAGCTGGAGGCGGGGACTGATAGAAACCCCTAGCAGCCGAACGACCACTGGAAGACTCATGCATAGAAGAACTCTGAACTGAGGGTGCTCGAGCTACACTCTGAGCTGGGAGGGCACCAAATGAAATACGGTCTGACTGAGAACCACGAGGACCATGCACCGAATATGTACCACTATACGCTGGGCGGCCTGACTGTGTAGGCCTGAATGAACGACCCCTACCCTGCTGAAACTGCCCCCTGAAGGGAGCACCACTAGAACTGCCCGAACCACGAGGCCTCTTGGCCTCCCTCTCCTCCCGCTCCTGGCGATGAACGAACTCAATATCTCGAGCTACGTCAACAACCTGCTCGAATGAAGCACCCGATACTCTCTCCCGAGTCATAAATAGTTAGAGCTAATAAGAAAGACCATTTACAACCTCCTCACCCTACCCCTATCAGTAGGAAAATCTCAGAAGCATGCCTGGAAAACTGAGAAAACCTCATCTCGTACTGAGTAACTGATAACTCTCCCCGGCGCAGCTGCTCAAACTGCCTGCGCTGCTCCTCTCGGTGGGACTGAGGAACATACTTCTCCAAAATGATCGTGGAGAACTGCTGCTAGGTAGGAGGTGTTGAACCAACCGGCCTACGCCTCCCACCAAGTAAAGGCAGCACCCGCAAACTGAAATCTAACAAATGTGACCCTACTGCTCTCCAAAATACCTGCAGTACGCAGTATCCTATGGCACTTATCTAGAAACACCTGGGCATCCTCGCCTTCTGTACCGCTGAAACTCAGAGGCTGAAGTCTGCTGAACTTCTCCAACCTGTGCTGCTCCTCCTCAAGCATAACAGGGACCACATAATTCCTGGATCGGAGCAACTGGCTGAGCTGGGGCTGCTCCCGGTGCTTGAATACCCCGTGCAGCCTGCTCAGGTGCCCGGGCAGCTGGAGTTTGATTGCTTCCCACGGCCTGAGCTGTGGTGGCAGTAGAAGACATAGCAACTGCCTGAGCCGAACTGGTGCACACTGTCAATATCTGAGACAGGGTCTCCTGAAGACCCGGAATAACCATAGGCATTGCTGGTGCCTGAGCATGTCCCACTGGAACACCATCGGCGGGAACGTGATCCTGATCGATAGGGGGATCATGTGGTATTGTCCCGGTCTCTGCGCGGGCTGACGCCCTACCTCTACTATGGCCTCGACCTCTCACTGGTCTAGCCGGTGACTGGTCACTCTGATCGGTAATGCGTGTCTCACCATCTGTGAGAGAATGAACAACGTACGTTCAGATTTCAAGAATCAATAGATTAGCACAAAAGAGTTCAATAAAGATTGAAATGTTTCCTAAGAGTTCGGCAGCCTCTGAAAGATAAGTACAGACGTCTCTGTACCGATCCGCAAGACTCTACTAAACCTGCTCATGACCGTTGAGTCCCATGGAACCTACTGCTCTGATACCAAACTGTCACGACCCCAAAACCTTAACCGACCGTGATGTCGCCTATTGTGGAACTAAGCTAGCCAATAACCACATGTTTACAATTTCTTTCAAAATCCTAATCCAATTTCAAGCATTTCATAAAATATACAGAGTTTACTAAATACATTAGGCCAATAAACAATGCCACCAACCCCAAAACGCGGAGCCAACATGTCATGAGCATCTAAGAAAAATAAGCCAAAGGTATACTATTATAATACAAAACCTCCGAATGAATAGCTAGCTACAACAAGAAGGGAAAAACGAGATGCTGCTGACACTGAACAACTACCTCTATATCCCGCACTCTAGCTCCGCACGGAAAAGATAGCTTATACTCAGTATCTGCACCTGAATTTGCACACAGGGGTGCAGGGATTAATGTGAGTACTCCAAATCAGTAGTAATGAAAATAAATCAAGCCTAAGCGGCAAGGAAATACATAAAAATCAATGTCATCAATTCACAATATGCACAGCCTTACTATGCAACAGTATAAACATAGATATATAAAATCTTCATGCCTTAAAACCAACCTCAGGAAAGTCCTTTGAAAAATGTTTATTTTCAACAGCTCCAAACCGAAAGATTTAGTATGGAAATGAAATAAATCTCATAGAGGCCCCTTGAGAAAATCACATTTCATAAGTTCAGAGTGAAAGTAGTAAAATCATTAGTAGCCCCTCGGGCAAAAACATGTATCACAATCAGCCCCTCGGGCATGCCTCACAGTCACTCATAACCAGTCGCTCAGCACCTCATAGTCACTCATAATCAGCCCCTCGGGCATACCTCACCATCACTCGTAATCAGACACTCATCACCTCACAGTCACTCATGCCTCCAAATCACTCATCACTAGGCACTCGGTGCGCTCACTATGGGTGTGTGAAGACTCCGGAGGGGCTCCTTCATCCCAAGCGCTAATATCAAGCCACCTCATGGCGTATCATATCCTTACAGTCAGGCTCTCGGCCTCACTCAACAGAACCACTCAAAAGCCCCTCGGGCAAATCAGTAAAACAGGGTACTCGACCCAAAACATCATTTTGTAAATCTCAAAGTAGTGTAAATCAGGCTGAGTTTCGAAAACAGTAAGCACAATGTGGCTGAGTGAAATCATCAATAAATAGCGAGGAAACCAGCAGTAAAAAGCCCCCAAGGAGTCTAAACAGATTGGCACAAGGCCCCAAACATGGCTTATTACCCAAATATTTCAGCAATCTTTAGAACATAATTTAACATAAGGTTTTGTGTAAAATATGCAACTCATTAGTTTCCGCGGAGTGGACCTAGTCCAATCCAAAACAAATCAGTGCGCGCCACATACTCGTCATCCGACATGTGCGCCATTCTAAAATCAGTGAGAAATATGCAGTCTGGGGTTTCATACCCTCAGGACAAGATTTATAACCATTACTTACCTCTACCGGGCCACAACACTAGTCTGCTATGCTCTTGCCCCTCAAATTGTCTCCCGATTGCTCTGAATCTAGCCAAAACCAGTTTAACATCATCAATATATACTAAAGGAACACAATTCAATCGGAATTAAATAAAATATCACTATAATCCTCGTCTTCCCACAATTCTATACATACCAAGAACACTAAAGTCGGACAACAATTGCCCACTCAAATCGTCAAAAAAAAATTCCAATTTCCATGCACCCTTCTTTCCCAAATTTGGATTTAATTCCAACAATTTTTACGGTTTAATTACTTATAAAATGACATATAAACGAGTTATGAAGTTTAAAACCTTACCTCCACGTGATTCCCTTCAATTTCCTCTTCAAACCTTCTCAAAAGAGCTCCCAACTCGTTCAATAATGAAGGAAAATGAACTATTCTCGCACAAATGGTCTTTAAAACATTCTGCCCAGCCATTTAATTTCCTCAGTGTGGTCGCGACATTAGACACGTGATCGTGATGCACAGACCAGCCAACTAAATGTTATCGCAAACTAATACACACGATTGCACAGAATAACTTTCAACCCCACACACGCGCCTCAGAATCCCTTACGCGATCGCACCGACACCCACGCGATAGCACTGCCTTACCTGACCAACCTACGCGATCACATTCCTAACCACGCGATCACATAGAACAAAATTCCTGCCCCACTCTTTTACTCTATGCGATCGCGGACGATTCCACGCGATAGCATTGAAGAATTCACTGCTGCTAAAACACCAGAAAATAGTAGTCTTCTTAAGGCCAAAAAGCGCATGTTTAAGCATCCGAAATACACCCGAGGCCCCCGGGACCTCAACCAACCCTACCAACACACCCCATAACATGATTCAAACTTAGTCGAGCCTTCGAAACACCAAAAACAACATGAAAACATCAAAATTACATCAAATTGAAGCCTATGAACTTTGAAACTTCCAAATTTCGCCAACTACGCCGAAACCAAAACACCTCCTATTGACCTGAAATATTGCACACATACCCAAAATGACATTACGAACCTTTTTCCAACTTCCGGAATCCCATTCCGACCCCGATAGCCTATTTTCCACTGCCGAACGAAAATCGCCAAAAACTAACTTTCGCCAATTCAAGCCTAATTCTACATCGGACATCAAAACTTCATTCAAAACATACTCCTAAGTCCCAAATCACCTAACAAAGCTATCCGAGCCATAAAATCCACATTCTGAGGTCGTTCACCAATAAGTCAACTCTCAGTTGACTTTATCAACTATTAGACTACTTTGAGAGACTAAATGCCTCAATTCTCAGCATGACCACTCCAGACCTAAACCAACTCATCCAACACAACAAAAAAAATAGGCTAGCAATATATGGCAATGCAGAAATGGGGGAAACGGGGTAAATCTCACGGAACGACCGGCCGGGTCGTTACAATTACTTTACTAAATTATTAATGAAATAAAGAAAAGAATTAATGTTTGAAACCAATGGTATTAGGCCCGTATTTTTGTTCCGGAGCCCGGTACCGATTTTTTATAGTATTTAAATGTTAATTGTGAAATTTTGTGAAAATGGAGTTTATTTGACGTGATTTGGATGCTCGGTTGAGAAATAATATACTTCAGTGTTCTTGAGAAAAATGATGAGTTTTGAGGTTTAATTCATATTTTTACATGTTAATTTAATGATTTTATCTCACGAACAAGTCCATATGATATTTTTATACTTGCGTGCATGTTTGGTTTAGAGCCCCGAGGGTTCGGGTGAGTTTCGAATAGGTTTGGGTTGTGTTGCGCTCGTTCTTTCTTATGCTTCGGCGTCGTTTATTCAAGCATGAATCATTTCATATTGAACAAATGATCTTCGATTTGTGTTTTAAATGAGGTATTAGATCCGTATCGTAATTACGGACCCGTAGCAAAAAGAATCGTTAAATTTTGACATTGTATGAAGATTTTATGGTAATTTTACTAAAGTTACTAGATTTTTCAGATTAATTACGAAATTGCCACTGGCGGTGTATTTAAAAATCTGCACTTTTTGCAAATATTAAAACCTATATATCTCATTCATTATATGGCAAATTGAGTGATTCAAAAGCCTAGCTTGAGCATAATTTCACAAGGAATCCATTGGAGACACTAAAATCGAGTTTCGGAATCGTTTGGTACGAGAAAAGAGGCAGAATAATTGGCAGAAAATATATAAAACTAGAGTTTGTTTATTCGGTTATATTTTGAGTTGGGGAGCTCGGATTTGGGCGATTTTCACCATAGGGATTGCGGTAAGTGATCTCTACTTATTTTTTTTTGGTTTTATTTCAATTACCCAATCATCACTTTTAAATAAAAAAACTAAGACTTTTCATGGTAAAAATTGAGGGTTTGGGTAGAATTAGAGAATTTTGTAAAAAAATTTTTTTACCTCGAATTGAGGTCAGATTTCGAAACTAATTGTATATTCGGGCTCATGGGTGAATGGGTAAACGTAATTTGGTCTGAACCTCGAGTTTAGACCAAGCGGGCCCGGGGCCGATTTTTAACTTTTTGAGAAAACTTAGGAAAAATTATAATTTTCAGTAAAGCTAGTTCATTTATTATTAATTAATGATATTAAATTAATTACGGTTAGATTCGAGTGTATTGGAGGTGAATTCTAAAGGAAAAGCTATAATTGAGCAGTGAGTGGCCTGCGAAATTGAGGTAAGTGTTTGGTTTAACCTTGATGATCACGCTCAACTATGTCTAATAAAAGACTAAACGGGCGTTGCAAATATAATTTGGGGTATTATGCCCAGAGTCGATCCCAGAGGGAGTTAACGTATCAAGCAAGCTGTCAGAATACTAAACTGTCACTTGGTGTTGTTTANATCTATATTTTTTTTTTTCTTTTTCTCAAATGACTTACTTTTTCAAACAGTGCACCTTTCTCCGTATTTCAATTATTCCCCTCAAAAACCAACTTACCACCCCACACTTTAACTTTTCCATATTTCATCACTTTTTTCAGTGCTTACGAGTGGTGACAAGGTTAAAATATATTATTTTTTCAAACAAAGGGGTATGGCTTGTAATGTGGTTGCCAAAGAAAGACGATTATAGGCTCAACGGGGTTAACCACGATACATAACAACTAGGTGGGTAAAATATATATAGCTGGCTCAACAAAGAAATGCCTATATCACTTCCAAGACTGAACAAAACTTCTATTTCGCTTTGCACACACACGGGGAAAGCTCTAGACATCAAATGCAATGCATAGAATTGCATACAAACCTCACACACACTTGGCACATAACTCACTCAGGATTGGATCTATCACAACACTCCAGCCAAAGCAGTTAAGCAAATCTTAAGAATTCCTGGTTTAAGGTATCTATCCTGGAGTCAAAAAATTGAGCCTAAGTGTCACAACCAAAGTACTGACTATTCTCAAGGCATTAGAACATTTCGAGATATTGCTACTATTAAGCCCTTAACCATGTGATTCCTACTCTTAAAAATTAAAAACTACCTACACCCGGTTCAATTAAAAACCCTTGGAAAAGAACCGTGGTCCAAAGAAAAACCAAGGGGGAATTACTACACTACTAAAAAAAAAAAATCTTTTTGGTATTTTCTCTAGACTTACTTCCTTCAAGAAAACTGTCTAGGAGATCCATCGTCAGGAAGAGTCCACATATTTCTAATTAACTTTTTTAAAATTTTTCTGCTTTGTTCTACTTAAAAAAAAAAAATTACCAACAATAAAAGCTAAAACTACTAACAAGAAAACACACTAAATAATAAATCACAACAAAATATATACAAAACCCCACACTTAAATCATGCAGTGTCCTCAATGCATCACATATAGACAAAACAAGAAATAAAAGTAAGATGCAAGAAACTCCCTGCTCCAATAGCGTCGACCTCCTTTCCGTTGATCTCGCTTTCATGCTCCTTCGAGCAAATGCTTTAATCACTTTATGCCTCCACTTTGAACTTATGAATTGGACCCCAATTTTTGATTCTGCTCTATGATCATGCTCATGGGGTAGTGGAACGAATCTGCCTGGCCCAATAAAACAACGTAGTAATGCGCTTCTTGGACTTTTTGACGAAATGTGTACTCCCTACTTTCTGGCAAGAAGAATTCCAGAATGTAGGCATCTTGTTCTTTATCCCTCAACTCATCAGGTGGTTTGGATAACTCTATTTGCATATCATCATCCCAACACAATGTGAAAAAATGGTTGGAGTGTGTACCAACATCCTCAACACTAACGACACTAGATTCAACAAAGTATGTATCCTCGATGTCCTTGGTTAACTCTAGTATCTTTTCTACCACATCAGCATCCTCCGATTTCAGTTCCAACCTAGGTGGTTCTTCAATAGATGGCCTGGCCGGCGGGTTCTCTCTTTCCTCTACGTATAGTGACTCAAACTCAAGAGCTTTCGTCCATACCCCTTTTTCCTCAAGTGCTAACACCCAATCTGCCAGTTCTTCGCCGTTCATATCATCTGAATTCATCAAACATTCATCCAAAGGGTCCCCAACAGTCAGGGATTCATCATCTTTTTCTGAGATCACATTCACAGCATCAATAAGAGAGCAGTCGGCGAGCGCACTAGGTCGCCTCATATACTTCTGCACGTTGAAAGTGGTTTCTTCATCATTGAGCCTCATCTTAAGTTCACTAGTCTTACAATCGATAAGAGCTCTACCTGTGGCCAAAAATGGCCTTCCCGAGATTATGGGAATTTCCTGATCCACTTTGCACTCTAATATCACAAAATCAGCAGGAAATACAAACTTCCCCTCTTGCACCAATACATCATCCAGAATACCCGACGGTCTCTTCACCGTCCTATCAGCAAGTTGCAGCAGCATGGAGGTGGGCCTGGCTCTACCAATCCCCAGTCTTTTATATATGGNGGCCCCCAAGTCACATAGAGCTTTGGTGAAAGCTAAGTTGCCAATGGTACAAGGAATTGTAAAACTCCCTGGGTCAGACAACTTTTCAGCAATAGGGCGCGTTACCACCGCACTACAAGTCTGAGTAAGGGTGACAGTAGCCAAATCTTGGAAGTCAACTTTTCTGGACATCAAGTCCTTCATCATTTTAGCGTAAAAAGGCATTTACTTTAACGCATCAATCAATGGGATATTTATCTGTATTTTCTTTAGCATGTCCAAGAACTTTTTGTAC